>JAGFPH010000300.1:675818-696914 GCA_018207615.1 Philaenus spumarius | reverse complement strand
ACAGCTCTTGTATCTTTTTGCCATCCTTTAGATGTTAGGTTTTATTTGGCAGTTTGATACCATGAGCGGCTTTATTAATAGCCCTCCCATCTAGGTGCATATATCATTATCATTACCGTTCAGCATTAGTTTATTAAGTATAGTGTCGTTTTCACATTTCATATACATTGCTTTCGCATAAGTAGGTCGGCTCCCGAAAACAAAATCATCTTTTAGTTATAACGAACAAGATATAATGTAACAATACAATGTAGTAGACATTACAGGATCTTTTATATGCTTTTATGAATTGTCCATTTTTAAATTAGAATATTTTCAACACTTAATTTATTGGGTGCTGTATAAAAATAATGTCCTAAACAAGTCCAAAGCACGTTCTAGAGCACTATTATTTTGTCTCTAATTTTACAAGAGATTATGGTAGTATATTAGGTCAAACGCCTTTTTGAAGCCATAAAACGCTATGACCCTCAATTATTAGGATTATTAATGGCAGCCTATAACTTGAGTATTACATAATGTTGAACTTTAGTTTATGCATGTTTAATTTTACATTAAAAAAGAGTTTATATTTAATAAATAATTCAATATCTTTTTAGTGGGCTAATATTAATTGTTATTGATCGGCATTTCTGATTATTAAAGGGGTGTGTCCACGGGGGGGGGGGTTATAATAGAGATGTTGCCAGAACAAGATTTACTCCAAGAACCAGGTAGACACCTGCCGATAGCTATTAATACCTTGCACCTTTCCTTACTTGTTTGTTTTTAAAATTCATAGGTCCCAGATGCCGTAGGGACTCTATATTGAATTCTAACCTCCACTAGTTCCCATTAAGTAGTCGGAGGGTGGGTTCTAGATGTTTGTATTTCTTAAATTGGTTTGCTACACGTGCTCTTTTCAAGATCGTTAATGTCTGAAATAAATAATCCCACAATACATCCTCCATCTTAATGAGGGTAGCTTTGGGAGATGAAAGAAATGCTTGACCTAACATAAAAACCGTTTGTTTAGGCTGGCTTTTCGAAAGGCGAATCGATAGATCTACTACTTGTACATTTTATATAAATAACTGTCTGTTTGGCAGAAATTACTACTTGTCTATTTTACAAAAATTACTACTTTTCTAATTTACATAAATTTATACTTGTCCATTATACAGAAATTAATACTTTTATGTTTTGTAGAAATTACAACTTTTCTGTTTTACAGAAATGCTTTCTCCTTTTTTTTAAGAAATTACTATTTTTCTGTTTACAGAAATTAATACTTGTCTATTTTACAGAATATATTACTTGTTTGTTGTACAGAAATTTAATATGCCTGGTTATTGTGTCTATTTTACAGAAATTACGACTCTTTTGTTTTACAGAAATTAATACTGGTCTATTATAAAGAAATTACTACTTTTTTGTTTTACATAAATTACTACTTTTCTGTTTTACAGAAATTAATACTTAGTCTATTTTATAGAAATTACTACTTTTTTGTTTTACAGAAGTTTTTATTTGTCTTTTTACAGAAATTACTACTTTTCTGTTTTACAGAAATTAATACTTTGTCTATTTTATAGAAATTACTACTTTTCTGTTTTACATAAATTAATGCTTGCCTATTTTACAGAATTTAGCCAACTTGTTTTTTTTTACAGAAATGCTATATTTTAGTTGCAGCTCAAATGTCACTGACCTTGATGACTTTGTCGTTTGAGAACTAAACGGGGTTTTCTTCTTCTTTGAGAATTGTGTTCTGTGTTTTTATTTTTAGGAATATTTAGAAAGTTTACAATTATGAATGTATTTTATAATGTTCCTACTAGGAGAAATATGATTTTTTACATTCATCTCCTATTTTCCCCACCCCTTTAACTAATTATTGGTTACCAAAAAACCTTTTAACTATTTTTTGCTACTACTCTTTTCATGTATAATTGCTTCAAACAAATACAAGGTTGTTAATATTAAAAAAGTAATAGCCTAACGATTTTTAATTTTCAAAAAATTTTCCGAAATTTGCACCATTGTAAAAAAACAATAGGTAGATCTAGGCATATACTTTCTTAGAAATCTACCTATAAATAGTAGGAAATATAACTTACCTTCAGTTGCAGGAAACATTTGAAAGTTTCAATAATTCGATAGAGAAATTCACTACAGGTCAAGCGGTTAGGCCTACTTTTTCACTCGAGCGATAAAATCCTGCTTTGTGATTTTATAATAATAATAATAACCTTTATTTCGTGAGGCCATTAAGTTATGACCATTGGGCTCCATTGGAAGTTACTACTCTTCCACTTAACCTCGAAACAAAAAATACACAAATACATAAAAATTCATATTACAAATAAAAATTAATAAAGAAACAAAACTACAAATAATTAAAAAAAAATATTAAAAAACGCAGACGAAGTCACAAGACGGAAACAATAAGGTAAAAATATTATCATATTAGTGACTTGGATACTCATACAATGCTTTTAAAATTACAAGCCGGTCAAGCATCCATAGTATTTAAGTTCCAGAACATTAAATTAAGGTTATTAAAAACTAACCTTAACATAAAATTCAACAAGTTATGTATTGCTCATGATGTAACACCGAAATATGTCAATATAAAGATAACTAACATTTCTAAGACAGCAATTAAAATAAAAGAACGCGCCGAAACAATGTGGCTCAAACAAGAATTAAAATCTTTATATTCCAAAAAGGCGAGTCTAAATACGGAACTGTACAGGGCACATTTATTGTTACTGTTATTGTTATTGTTTCCACCCAGCTTTAATCGACAATATAATGGAGTTTGTCAATAACTATATTGGTCTTATCTTGAAACGTACTTTTTACAAACAAACGCAGAAGTTTCAGAGTCTCTTAAACAAACAATATCCAGAGAACAAAGTCCTATGCAAACACGAATTCTATGCACGAGTCTCAAACTTAACAGAAATTGATTTTGACAAAGATGAAATGGATGTACTCAATAGGGGCCTAAAGTACAATGTTCCTCATGCTAATAACAACCATATAGTTCACGAAATAATCAATGCCGAGTCTATCATTAAATCGATACCCGACTATAAATTTCAAAACGAGTCTAGAGTGCTGATTAATAATAAACTGAATATCTGCCTGAATAAGAGTAAATATAGTAATATGACGTACAGCGTACGTAATAAATTTTCACGTGTACATAGAACACTTAATAATATACAGGAGAAATTGAACAGCAATGCCGCCCTCGTCACTAAGGCCGATAAGGGTAATACAATGGTCGTAATGTATAAAGATGTGTATATTTTTTAAAACCTATGAGTTCATTAATGGCAATAACATTGAAACTCTAGCAACAGATCCGACCAAAGATTACGTCAAATCTCTGAATGCTGCGCTGAATTCTTGTACACATTTATTTGACTTACCTACACGCCGCGCATTGAAACCCATAAACGCTCATGCTCCCCAATTTACTGGTCTCCCCAAGATTCACAAACCTAACACGCCAATCAGACCACTCATTAATTACACTACCGCACCGGGTTACTGTACTGCAAAAAAAATAGTAAGTTTGATAAAAAGGTGTATTATTTTGGATAATAACCGCAGTGTAATTAATAGCATCGATTTTATCGATGGGATAAAAAACTTAAAACTGCAATCTAGTTATAAATTCGCATCGTTCGACATAGTGAATTTATACACGAATGTGCCTGTCCACGATACCATTGATATTTTAAGAGGTAATCTCATTAAGACGAACATTTTAAGTACTGATGCTGTACATGAACTGATCAACTTGTTAACTGTACTCCTCAAACAGAATTATTTTACTTTTGACGACAAATACTTCAGGCAGGCAGAAGGTTTAGCCATGGGCTCACCGTTATCGGGTCTGTTAGCTGATGTTTACCTGAACTATTATGAAAACACTCACCTCTTCACAAAAAATAATAATAAATTATGTGAAAAAATTGTGCATTACACCCGTTATGTGGACGATACGTTTATTGTATATAACGGGACAGTAAGACAAATCGAACAGTTGAAAAATTATTTGAACAGCATAAACCAAAACATTCAATTTACCCTTGAAATTGAAACAGAACAAAAGTTAAATTTTTTTGATATTACTGTATCTAAACACAAGGACACATTTAAATATAATATCTATAGGAAACCGACCACCACGGACACCACAATCCATGCTGATTCACACCATCCTATTAACCAAAAAATGGCAGCCTACAATAGCTTTGTACATCGATTACTTTCCGTACCACTTGAGGAAGACGCTTATCATGTTGAGTTAAATGTGATTAAACACATAGCAGTGGCCAATGGATACAAATGCAAAATGGTTGACAACTTAGTTAAAAAACACAATAACAAAAATAACATTCAGAGGGAAAAAACAAAAACTAAGTATGTATCCTCAGTATATGGTAACATTCTTCCCAATATTATAAGTAACACCCTTCGCAAAATCAACATTACTACAGCGTTCCGCACCAACAATAGTGTACGAAAAATACTCAGTCAAAAAATAAATAGACCCGTTGAAGAAAGAACTGGGGTATACATAATCCAATGCAATGATTGAGACAAATTCTATATAGGTCAAACCGGTAGGCCATTTTCAACACGGTTTAAGGAACATTTGCCTAAGAAAGGTTTGGACGGAAACAAGTCAAATTACGCGATTCACCTCATTGACAATAACCACCGATACAGTGATTTCGCTACCAATTTTAAACCCATTCACATCTGCACAAAAGGCACTTATATGAACGCGCTGGAGGAATTTGAAATTTATAAAGCTAATAAATACAATAGCAATGCATTACTCAATGACCAATTGCATTTTAAATCAAACTTATTATATGACTCGGCCATAAAGATCTCCGAGTCTTTGCGACGGAATACCTCGTCTTATCAGTTGTCGCTCGACCGCCCGCCGTAGTAGACGTCTACCGGACAATTTATATGTGTTATGTGTCGTGAGTTGTATGTTGATGTGTTTTTGTAATGTGAACTTTTAATTTATTTATTAAATAATCTGATGATGAAACATAGGTTTCGAAACGCGTCCTTATAAAAAACGCAGACGAAGTCACAAGACGGAAACAATAAGGTAAAAATATTACAAATAATAATTACTTCTAAAACATAATGTATAAAAACTAAAAGTAAAATGAAACTGAAAGTTAGTTATGCTACAATATAATACATAAACATATACATAAACACACTTACACTCTCAAACACACCCACATTCAAGAATAGCCTATGCCTCAAATCCCGCCCGAACGCCCGAAACTACCCAAAATTGTCGCAGAACCAAAAACCCAGAGCCTTCTTGAACTGAACACGGTCATTGATGCATTTTAAACTCTCCGGTAGTGAATTCCATAGTCTACATGCTGCCACAGTGAAAGATTTATTAAATAGCTCAGTTCTGTGCCTGGGTATAAGTAATAATGAAGCTCCTCGTCGTGTGTCGGTAGCATTTACATGTGAGCTAAAGACAAACCTTTCTGCCAGATAGCGAGGCAGTAGAGTGAGCAGAATAGAGTGCAATAACAATACAATGTCATAAAATTTCAAAAAAAAAACTAAGTTTTAGAATTTAAATTTGTTTATAATATTCTGTCACATGATTGTCACGTTTTAAGTCAAAAATGAACCGTAAACAATAATTTTGAGCAAGCTGAAGTTTGTTAGCTAATTTCACAGTCATGTCATTGATAACAGTATCACAATAGTAAAAATATGGAAAAATTAATGTTTTCAACAGCTGCACTTTAACATTAAACGGCAAGTTAATGTTTTACTTTCTTCAGAGTGTCCATGCCAGCAAACACTTTATTGCACGTGTCAATAACATGGTCTGTCCAGCTTAGAGTATTGTTTATAGTAAGAACAAGATTTATTACTTTAGAACAATAAGGCAAATCATTGCCTTTTATTATAAGTTTCGACCCACTACTTAAATCAATTTTATTTGTGAGTCTTTTAAAACAGATACGTATAGATTTAGTTTTACTGGTTTAACGGTAAACCATGCCTAACAAGCCCAATCATCGATAGCATTAATATCAACATTTATTGTATCTATTGTCTCATCCATCTCTGAGATATAAAAGTGATTATACATTTGCAAATCTTCAGCATATAAATGCAACCTCGAATAATTTAGTATGTAATAAATATCATTTATATAAATGCTAAATAATAAAGGACCAAGGACAGAACCCTGGGGTATCCCCTACAAATACTTTCCCAGGAAGACGACCGCTCACCAGACTTAAGACACTGGCATATTCCAGACAAATAGGACTCAAACCATTTAACTATTTCGGCTGAAAATCCCAGCTCCATCATTTTAGCCAATAACAATGGATGATATACACAGTCAAAATCTTTCGAAAAATTAAACAAAATTAGTGCTTTCGTAGCTTTCCTTAGCATGGCGAATATCCTCTGTAACACAGAGGAGAGCAGCTGATCTCGTATTATGACCCTTTCAAAACCAGACTGAAAACTACTTAGGAGATTATTTTTCTTTTAATAGTTACAAACCTGAAAATCACTATTTTTTTCCAGACATTTAGGCAAAGCAGGTAAAATGCTTATAGGTCTGTAGTTTGAAGGAGCTACAGGAGATTTTGTAATGCATAAATAAGTACGTTTATTTCTGATTAGTAGAATATGAGTATATTCTGTAAGTATTTCGAATTTAATGTTGGTAGCTTGATTCTGGACAAAATCAACTGAGATAGGCAGACAGAAAAAAAATCAATGTTTGCCTTTTAAAGGTATGTGATAATATTCTTAATTAGTACCACGTATCCGCATATTTAGATTCAAATAGGAGTACAGAAGCTAGCGAACATCGCCTAACTTGAAAATACAACTTGTATGATTAGTTGCTGGCGGCATCAGACGCAGCGTTGGTAGAGAAGACAGAATTATGTTTATAAGATTCATAATTGGACAATAATCCTTTTTGATTAATGATTTATTTAAAAGACAACTACCATAAACCAAATATGGTTCGGCAGAAGGATTATTTTTGCTCCATTATGAGAACATTGAAGTCATTAGTATGAAGTCAACTGACGAGATAAGTATATCGAGCTGTAATTAGTGACTTTTGTCTTCCAAAGTAGGAAGACATTGCGAATTTATTACTGACGTTATTAACCTAAATTATAGTTTACAAGCGGCGTATTAATTTCCCTTGTGTTTGTTAGTGCGTATAGTATTACAAAATCACCTGTCGCTTAGCTACTTTCTACTTGAGATGACCCGTCTTCGTGTCTGAAGTCTATATGGTTTTATAGGTTAGATCTCCGTTATTTGATTACGCAGAAAAGGAAAAATTACTTTCTCGTATTTTCAGAGTGTTAAAACAAAAATAGTCCTAATTGGTTTATTTTTTGTAACGTTGGACTATCTGGACTCATTGAGAAGTGTATGTATTTTTTAAGAGATACAAATCGTAGGATTGTTAACTCTCTTCCACAATCCTGGAATCATTAGTATGATATTTCCCATGGTAAAATATTTTCCCATGATGTTCTTAAAAAAATATTTTTTTAGGTTTAGGCCTATAATAATAACTTAGTTCTGTTTGAAGTTATTATTTAGAAATGATAGAACAATTTTGTTAATATTAGGATTAATCGAACATTTGCCATCGTTCTAAATAAAATGCACACTGTTTTGGGAATGTGAATCAACTTACGTTATGAAGTGGCTAAAACTACAGGAACACGGGCCCGATGCCTATATTTGTAGGCCTTTATGAGAAAGCTATAATTGTAAAATAAAGTAAAACTATACCAATAACATTCTTCTCAGAACAGAAGTTACAACATAAATAAAACACACACTAAAAATACAGCAAGTTCACACACTAAAAATACAGAAAATTCACACACAAAAATAAACGTAGGCCTACATGTGTTGACAGAGAATGGTCACTGGTCAGAGCACATATTTCTAATAAATAGGCTATTTGGTTCATAATTGGAGTAGTGAGTTTCAATCAAGATGAATTAATTAAGTTTACTGAACAAAGACCTAAAGTTTAACATAGAAAATCCAAAAAAAGATCAATAATCGTTATTTGTAAATGTCGAAACTGCTTTAAAGTTTGCTAATTTTTATGTGTAAATCAGTGTTTACGAAATGATATAAATAAGAAATTGGAAGCAAAAGAGGAATTGGCTAGTAAAATTAACCCAATTTTAAATAAATTTGGAAATGTCATAAAAGAACTGAAGAAGAGAGGAGTATATTACCTAAAGGCAGACAAAGGTAATCCTGTTATAATTATAGACAAAATTAATATACCAAAATTGTTGAAGAGATACTAGCTGATGGACCATCTAATTTCTGAATGGTTAGTACCATCCCTCCAAGAATTTGCACCTCTTTCTTCATTTGACGTAAAGAAAACATATATTGCAAATATAAATGTGCAAAACTTTTCAATATCTCCTAGTGAATATTTGATTTCATTTGATATAGTGTCTCTTTATCCGAGTATCCGAAACTATAGAAATGACAAAAGAGTAGTTAGTGTGTAACAGTTTGCGTGACAGTGAATTTGATGAATTTTTACTACTTTTAAATCTGTGCACGTGTCAATATAGTTTCCAGTTTAATGTTCAAATGAAGGCATCGCTATGTAAACCTGTCTAGTTTTATCGCTAACTTATGATAAAACTAAGTTCGTTCGAAATAAACCCTAAAAGAAGTAGGCTACTTCCGCGACTGTGGGTTGGTTATGTCGATGATATTATTGCAGTGTTCGATCAAAACGAAAATCTTGACACAATGAATGGATTTCACCCAACGATAAATTTACCAAGCAAATTGGAAAAGACTGAGACGTACAATTTCGAGATGTGAATATGTTGGAAAAACACATATGGTTTTGACGTTTAGGCCTATATAAATGCCCACACACATACAGATATATATATATTTGAGGAATAACACCATTCACCGACCCATAAAATAACCGCTTTTAATTTTATGATACAGAGTTTAGTTCATTTACCGTTTTTAAAGACAACTACGAGAGAACACTAAAATATATTTATGGTGCTGCGATATTTAATAGGTATGCCAAGATAGTCAAGAAAATCAAAGAATCGAGATGTACCCTTGTGAGCAACAAACATCAACAACGATGAAATAAAACATTTGCTCCACCATTATTTAATACTGTAAAAAATCTATACTTAATATGCAAATTTAAATGTAGCTTTGTCTGCTGATAATAATTTCTGTAATTTGTTGGGCAATCCTAAAGACAAAATTAAAGGCGAGGATATAATTCGGAATTTATTGTATAAACTGTGAAATGTATACGAAGAAGTATAGGTCTATAAATAGGCCAACCCAAAAAAGCACGAAGAAACAAGCTAAAGTACACTTTTCTCACTTTAAGTATAATAGACCTGATAAATCTGTCATGGATAATCATTGTTTAGATGAAAATCATCGTTATAAAATAGAAAACTCTTCATACAAATGTAACTAAACCAAACACATGGTAGATAAAGTAACAAAATAATTGTAAATAATTAGGTTCTGTTCAAAATATTTATTAATGTAATAGAAACAAAGTATTGTTAGAAATAATAGTTCAGTAATGTTTTTTTTTACCTCTCGCCAGAGAATGTACTGTGAAACTCGATCCGATACCGCTCGGACCCACTACCCATAAAGCACCTCTACCTCCCCAAACAGCTCACGGGGGAGGGCTTAGCATCGTATAGGGAAAATCTCTAATGACTGCAAGAGTCAATCTAAAACTCGCTGAAACAAACAAAATGTTAGCGGCATGCAGGAAGAAGAAGTCGCTACTCAAGACCGGTCATCAACTAAACATCAAGACCCATGCCTAAAACATCACTGACATACTTGGGGGTCCCAGAGCTCCGATGAAGGCACGATCCCACGTACGAGTGAAGAAGTCGGGCTGAAACAGAAGAAACTGTGAGAAAAACCGTTACCTGAGACCGGGCCGGCAACCGAATACCATTGACCCGTACCTGAGCATCACTGGCAGAGGGATCCCGGAGCTACGACGAAGGCCCGTCTCGAGTTTGGAAGTAAAGAGTTGACTAAAACAGTACATTCGATTAGAGCTGGAATAAATCGCTACACGCAGCCCGACCGACAGTCGGACTACGGGAGACTGGATGAAAGAGTCCGCCGGTGTTGTGTAGTGATAGTCCATGGATTGTTCTGGATGACTTCGCTGCCCGCAGTAGCCGACATCAGATAACAGAACTCCCCAATGAAGGCGTCCGCCGGCGACGATGAGTGCACGTCCGTTAGTCGTGTTCGATGTGAAGCACTCCCTGCGATAAACCATCCTCAGAACTTCAAGGCCCGTCCAAAACCTCACTGGATGTCTCTCGAGACGCTCAGAAGAAGGCACTACTCCGGGTCCTGCTGTGTTGTGTTGTCGTCCGTGTCCTGAAGTGAAGTGTGTGTGATTGAGTCTATAGGCTAATTTAGAATAACGCTAAACAGTTGTTATCGCCTTACTATTGTCACATAGATTTAAGCCACGGACCTTTAGTTTAAGCCATGTAGGTGTTAGTTTTTGTATTTAAGTTAGTTATAGTTTGATTATTGTAGCCCGTGAATCACTGAACATTGACGTTAAAACACTTTCATGCATTTTTCTTAATACAAATTACACACATTTATGCATAATATACATTTACACAAACACCTTCATAAATTACATATATAATAAAAATTAACACATCACTAATTTCTAATAAACTATTTTAACACAAAACATTTCTTCTAAATTACTTGTACTAAATCAAAATTTTTAAGGGCAGTTGTTAGTAAACGTATTAGTTGTGGGATTTTGTCTTCAAGTTTTATTCCATCACACATTTATAGTTTATGTTCCTAGATGTGGTTGTTGGTATGATAGAGTTACTAAACGGGATAATCAAAGTAATTAACAGGTAGCACTGACGTTCATAGGGTTTTCCTATCTTTAAAAATTAAATAAATAAAAATATCTCTACAACACTTATTTACTGTATTACATTTGCTTTCTCACTATACTATAATAGTATAGAGAAAGTATAGTGATCGCAAAAAATCAATGTTGAGATTTTTGTGGAAATATCCATTTTGGGACCCCCTGAGTCCAAAAAAAGTGGTTTTTACATAATGTCTGTCTGTATGTCTGTATGTGTGTATGTCTGTATGTCTGTATGTCTGTATGTATACAAAGCTAGAGCGAAAACTATTCAATCGATTTCAAACAAATTTGCACCAGACATGTCAAGTAGGCCTGTGTGGATGCACGAAAAACGGTTTTGAAAAATTTTGAAAAACAACCTCCATTTTGGCAAAAAAACCCGAAAAACCAGTTATTATTTTTTAAATAAAAAAACGGCTCTAACGATTTTGATCAAATTTGGCTTATTTTTAACCTTTAATGTACCCTACCATATGCAAAAACCGCATCTTTCTAAAAATTCTCGTTTAGCTAATAACAATAATAATTACTGATTTTTGGGGTTTTTTGGCCATAAAGGGGGTTGTTTTTCAAAATTTTTCAAAACCTTTTTTGCATATATACAGGTCTAATTGACGTGTTTGGTGCAAATTTGTTCGAAATCGATTAAATAGTTTTATCTCTAGCTAATAATATTAATATTTATTAGTTAATCTCCTAGTTTAAAATCACCTCTCCTACCCCTCTTATAATTATGAAGTCACAGTGAATCTTTTTAGTAATTTAAATATGTTTGTGGGAAAGTATGTGCCAGTTCCTGGTACCGTTTATTATGACTTTCTTACTATACTATAGTATAGAGAAAGTATATTGATCGCAAAAAAATCGATGTTGGGATGTTTGTGGAAATATCCGTTTTGGGACCCCCTGAGTAAAAAAAAAGTGGTTTTTGCAAAATTTCTGTCTGTATATAAGTATGTCTGCATGTACGTATGTCTGTATGTAAGTGTGTATCTATGCATACAAAGCTAGAGAGAAAACTATTAATCGATTTCGAACAAATTTGCACAATACATGTCAATTAGGCCGTATGTGTATAGATGCATGAATAAAGGTTTAGAAAAATTTGTAAAACAGCTCCCTTTTTGGCCAAAAAAACCCCAAAAAATCAGTTATTATTTTTTTATAAAAAAACTGCTATAACGATTTCGATAAAACTTGGCTTATTTGTAGCCCTTAATGTACCCTACCATATGCAAAAAAAACGCATCTTTCTAAAAATTCTCGTTTAGCTAATAATAATAACTGATCTTGGGTTTTTTTTGCAGAAAAGGGGGTTGTTTTTCAAAATTTTCAAAATCTTTTTTTCATGCATCTACACAGGCCTAATTGACGTGTTTGGTGCACATTCTTTCGAAATCAATCGAATAGTTTTCTCTCTAGCTAATAATAATAATATTATTTTATTAGTTAATCTCCTACTTTAATATCACCTCTCCTACCCCTCCTACAATTATGAAGTCACAGTGAATTTGTTTAATAATTTAAATATGTTTGTGAGAAAATATAATTACCCCAGCTATAATTACCACTGGACGGTATAGACAAGAATTTTTTAAACTTTTAAGGGTGTCGGACCAGTAAAATATTTTTATCACATAAAACACAATTTGTGTTGTAATTCTAAGTTCTTTTCTATTTAATTTGATACATAATAAATAAGTTTGGGAATACGGTGAAAAACATGCCTCAAAATATTTCTATATAGTCTACATGTTTCGCTTTGCACGAGAAACAGTTGACGTTTTTCTCAGCAGTGATTTTTATGCGAAAAATCTGTCATTGTTTGGTTTGAATATTTTTGTTGTGAAGTGACTGAAATATTCAAATAAATGTTATACGTTTTAGTGTCGTGTTGTGTGTTTAGTGACTGGAATAATGCCTCGTTCAACAAAATTGCTCAAGAAAGATAACCAGTTCGTCATTCTACTGAGTCCGATGTTCTAGGCCTAGGAATGTCATAGCCTACGTACCGCAACTGAAAAGACCGGTCCCAAAAGTTGTTCAGGCAAAATGTTTACACCGAATGTACAGTACATTTGAGTATGGTGCCAGTGAGTTATAGGATTAAAGGTAGTATCATTTTAAATAAAATAATATCTGAAGTAGCAGTAATCCGAGATTGCAGCGTAACCTATAACTCAGTATTGAACGGAACATGGACAAGGTAGGTTAACTTTATTAATTAAAAGCTTTTTCCGACAATTGCAATTTTTCAACTTTATGTATCTTTTCTCAGGAACGATTATAGATAAAGACCTGAAATTGTTTCCACATCTTCTTCAACATGTCTCACAACTTTAGAAAGGGGGATTTCACGCTTAGTTTAAAAAAATAAATAAGTTAAAAAGCATGGGGAATAGGTTACATATAAAAACTTTTTTTTAACTTAATGTAATTTAAAAAAAACCTAAGTCTAAAATTGAAATACATATTGAAGAATATGTGGTAAAAATGCCAGATCTCTATCTATAATGATTGCTGAGAAAAAAGTACATACAAATATAAAATGTAACATTGCGGTGATACGAATGGCCGGACCCCCTTAAGTTGTGTACACAAATCCAGCTAACTTGATTAATATCAGCACGATTAAATTCCGTTAAATCTAAAAACCCTAACCTAACCACTTAATGCACTTAACCAGTTCCTCATTAATTGTCTTCCATGTTTACCATCGTACCCAAACAACTCAAGCTACTCGATTAACAAGCCATTATATTTTTCGATTCAAACGGATTGTTACTAAAGATACAAGCCGAACGTTAATATTTTAGTTTTTTTTTTAATAAAAATAAAACGACACTAATATATGCAGAGCTCGAGTGAGTGATGTCCGCCAGCTTTTAGAATAGCGCATAATTTGTTGTGTCATTTGTCGAACAGAGCACGTGGGGCCACCTGAGGCAGTATCAATCAAACCAGCAACAATTACACCATAACCGGGGTAGATTGCTATCGTAGCCTACATTAATCTGGCATCTCTTGTTAGACAGCTTGACTACTGTTTATTGTTAAAAATATGGGTGTCAGTATGGATTAGTTTAAGAGAGAACTAACATTCTACGATTCATTAAATACACCAAAACCTCTACCGATATAACTTCTCAACCCTTCGGCGCATTACGTGAATGCATTTCTGTTCTGACTGTACTGTGACGAACTCTAGCCAATACGTCCATGGGATATTTTACTTGAATATTGTAATGAATTGTTCCAAAATAGTCGAAAGCCAAAGAACAAATAACTAGTCATATCCTGTCAACCACTGTTTGCTTTACTTCTGCCGTCTTACCATAAAGTCCGGTATTTAAGTAATAATTTAAAGTGTTAAAGACCCACTTTCTTTAATTTAGAACTAAAATGAATAATGAAACTGCATCAAACTACTTTTTAATGCATATCTATTAAGTTTAAAATAAAAATATCAGTTTTACATTTCAATTTCATTTTAATTAAATCAAAGTAGAGTTATGTACCTTCAAAGTGGAAAATGTAATTCATGTAGGATTACTCATTCGTGTGCCTCTGTAACAAATAAATATTTTAAGAATGGAAAAATAATTAGTAAGTTTACGAGTTTGTATTTATTTGCTGTACTCATTGTTTATACTATTTTGTAGACCTCTCAGTATCCAAGATCCAAAACTTTACTATATAAATATTCAAAATGGCTACCAATTAAAAACCATAAAATCTCAATGAGCGTGAAGTTTTTATATTAGGCCTACCGTCATCTTTTGTGTGTTCTTTTTTCGATTTAGGTTTTTTGACTAAAGGTTAACTATTTTTCAAAGTACACAATTTTTTTAAAATCTGTTTTGTTTACATTAAACCTTTTTAATATTTTGTCATATAAAATTATAGTAAAATTTACGGTTTCCGATTTACAGTCGCCGATTTGAATATTTACATGGTAGGCTATACTGAATACCAATCCAAGTATAAACAATTCGCATAGCAAATTTAAGCTCATAATTTTACTAATTTCCAAAATTATCATAAATTTGTTCAATTAAAAATGACCGACAGACAAAAAACTAAGCGTTTCAGGACCTATGTTCATATAAACATTTTTGCTTATTTGTAGGTCCTATATCACCTGCTGAAAATGGAATGAACGAGAACTAAAATGCATCTTGTTTTGATGATGTGTGTGTATGTTTAAAAAAATAAATGATTAATAATAATTGATTTTAATATAAGGTCTAGACGGGAGTGTAGCTTTGCACTATATTAATTTGTTTATGAAAACAATCTTGGAATGGAGCAGTGTGCTTCACAGTTCCAATGGAATGGTGTTTGGCTGTTGTGCGAATGGCTGCGAGAGAGAAAGAGCACTGTCGATCCCGCAGTACCGACCCTAGCGTGCTGTGGAAGATAGTTTTTTCGCGTGTAATAAGGCTATGATTTCTGAAGGAACAAATTTATTTACTAGGTATTTATCAGATAATTCAAGTAAATGATTTAAATATTTGCACAAGCAGATCACTACACTTTGTTTGATTGTTAAATTGAAAAATATATCTTAGTTTAAATTTAATACTTGAATATAAAGTTTAGTTGGAAAATTATTCATTTTTTTCGTCAATTAAAACAAAAGAATAGATTTAATTTTTAAATGAAATGATCCAGCTTGAACTGTATCAATTTAAGGTTAAAGTAAGTAAAACAATGTTTCATTTTGTTTGTTGGGGATTTGATCAAATTAATGAATAATTGTTTTTTCATACATGTTCGCTACGAGCCGCCACTGACACTAGCACTTTTTAACTTAAGGAGTAAACGGTTTTAGCCAGCGCTACAAGTGCATTGATACAGATTGTCTGATTCGAGCATCCCTTCGCGGCGGGGGACGTTCAAAGTTCACTTGTAACCACGAGTGCAACAATTACAGGATAATCCTCTACCCTTCTCCGCAATCAATAGGTTGCTTTCTATTGTTAAAATGATTTGCAACTACGATTGTACGGCATTATGTCGGGTGTAGGTCTATAGAACAGCCACAGGATTAAATTTGTAGCTTCACTGCTCAGGAGGGTGATTTACTTCGTTGTCTTACAACTGATATCTTGTGCATGGGAAATAACGACGATTAGTCAAATTATAAAACTCAATATTTGTGATACAATACTATACTACATGAAAGAAGGATTGGCAAATAAGAAGGATAAGTTTAACAAATGTTAGCTTTATTGTAGGCATATTACTAATAATTAAATATCGATTTTGATCTGTGAGAAGATATACTTGATGGAATAAAACTTGATCACAGAATCTTCCATTTAATAAATGTATTAACTCAAACGTGTTTCAACGACAAAGTGGCCTTCTTCAGTGATGCACGAGCTACAATAACGAAACTGTAACTGATTTAAAGTAGGTCTACTGTAGTTTGATTATTGTAGCTCGTGAATCACTGAACATGACGACTTTGTCCTTGAAACGCGTTTGAGTTAATAAACGTCTTAGTTTTAAGATTATGTGATCAAGTTATATGTTATTGTATTACTCTTAACTTAATAAAGATAATATTATAATAATAAGTCCATTCCACAACTGATTTTGTTAAAAGCTTTAAAACTTAAGCTCAGGACAGAAGGAAACAGTCCTGTTAAAATTTATTAAGTGGATAAATATGTTAGTGTTCCGGTTTTGCTCTTGCCCAGTACGTTCAGCAAGGCAATACACACTCATAGATTATAATATATTTAATACTATTAAAATTCAATTATTAAACCTTAGAGGGCTCCGCATCTGCTCGCTTCGCTTACTCAGGACTGGCGGCGAACAAAACAACACTAACGGTGTTCTTGACATTAAACTGTCATTTAAACAGAAAAGGCAAATTGTTCAAGTAAATGTAATTGTATGATTAAACGTAGTGAATGTTCACTTGACGGAGGCTGAGATAAAATAGCCGGAGAAAAACGATCGAGAAACTTTATTGATCGATGGAACCCTGACAATGACAAAGCCAAGATGATGAGTGTATGAGAAGGGTGTCTGATTAATGAGTCGAAACTTGACAATCGATATGTAATGAACTGTGTTTCTATAAGGTCAGCCGGCAATCTCTTTTTATATTAATATTTGTTGTGATTGGAATAAAGTGTACATAATGTGTACAAACACCGGCCCAAGATTACGAGAAAAAAATGAAGCTTTGTCAAATATATTTTGGTTTTTGGTTTCAGAATACAAACAATTCTTGAATTGTCGTGGTAATGATGGGTTACAAAACCTAGTTACTGTGATTTTCAGAGTATTTTCGCAAACCCAAAAATCTTAAAAGTTAATTTTGAGTTTTGGAAACAAACATATATTATTTTCAAGACGATATATTATTTGTCATAATAAAATATTAAAGTAGGCCGTGTTTCACAAGCAGCCTACTTTAAAGCAGTAATTGAACAATGTGTCTACACTGTTTTTGTAACATGCTGTTGTGGTTATGTTGTTGTAACTAACATATTACACGCAAGGTGTTCACAAACAACTTCACTCAAATTACAAAATTTTATGTTATGGGCTTCCATTTGTCTCTTCTAAATAAAATATTGCTTGGCAAGAGATGTGTCCACAACTTCCATAATTTTTTAATCAATTTCAAGTACTTCTTTCAATTTAATTTGACTTTATTCCACATTGCACTCAGCCTTTTGTTGGCGAATTTCTATAAGAAAGATGAGCTATTTATGTTACTCTAATGGTGAGTCCTAAGGCTGGGTATGGTTAGTGATATGCATTTATGTGTTCGCACTCTAACTGCTGCATGTTACGTCCGATTTGGTCCAAATTTAGTACATTCGTTGGTTTTCTTAGTTTCACGTCGCTCGGTCGTTAGTCAAAAGAAACATACTGGAGCACGTTTTTTGAATAGAAGTAACAGTTTTTTGAGATTTTTTTTGTACTAGAATGAAAAGTTTTTGTGTTTTATCTAAAATATAAACATAGGAGATTATTCTGCACATTTTGTATTTTTACAAAAATTTTTACTTATAGCCTACTGGTCCCCCCAAAATTGATGAAAACGTAAAATACCATTAGGCCTAATAGTACCGAGGGGGAACAGACAGCCGGGATGTAAACTCGCAAGGTCAAGGTGCAAACTTTCAAAGCGAGTTTTTCCACTACGAGCGGAACGAACTACCGCGTTAGCTGGGGCTGGAGGCTGAGGTGCAAACATTTTCTACTAATATATTTCGTACACACAGGCTATTCAGCACCTTCGTCAGTAAACCAATTTCCCAAATATTTGAAACCCAAAAACATTTATAGTGTAATTTTGTACATTCACTCAACTCACGTCAGCCTTTTGTTTTAATACAAATTTAAATTTACTTTTGTTAGGTCTTATATTTATTTTGTAGGTTTAATTAAAATACATCTATTATAACATACTATTTCCTGCCTTTTTCAATATTTCATACTATATCCTGCCTCTCTTGAATATTTTAATGTCATTTTGTCAGGTATTTAATTTAGCATATCCTAGTAGCAGTTAGTTGGACCTGAGCTGCTACTTTACCATTGGTATGTACGAATAGCAGTATGGATGGTAGGCCTCCTTGACACTAGATGTTTTTGCTTCTGGGCAACAAAACTGTGTAAGTGATTGATTTACAGACTTTATTTCTGACAAAGTTAGGTCCATCAGGCCCCTCTCTACAACTTAACACATACACAATTGAAAATTTTATACATATAAATGTATACACTTCATAAGCCTAAAATAAAACAAAATTATTTTGACTCTTTAAAAAGGAAAAATACATAATAAAGAAAAGAAAAACGTAGCCTACATAAAATAAGAAATTTAAAAATTAAGATGAAACCCCAAACTAATAATTTTTGTAACCCTTACAAAATAATATAGCCTAATTATTTTTAGTTGAAATTATATTAAAAGAAAAATATGAATTTTAGCACATAATTTATTGATGTAAAAGAATAAACTACTTAACGTATAAACAAAACTCACGCACATTCACGCGTAAATACAATTTTACAATAAACAAATTCGTTTCCTTCCCTTTACATCATGAATAAATATTTTAGTCCACGTCCATACCATAAAAATTTATAAAATGCAGCTTCAACGATTTTGCAAATTGAGCACGCATCAAGGGAATCTGGTAACGAGTTCCCCAAGCGACATGACGTTAGAGTAAAAGATTTATCATACATCCCTTTCTTGTTCTTTTTGTACTTATATCTGAGGCAAACCAAACTTATTTGCAAAATAAGTCGGCACTAAGTAAGAGAGATTGAAAGTGTGTATGTTATAATATATATTTTGTATTTTATGTATTTAAATACAGAGTGTTTCACAGGGAATGCGTCATTTTTTAAGGCGTATTTCACTCATTAAAATAATAAAAAATCTTGAACATATTTCCGAAAACGCTTCGTTAGAGAGTGAACTCCTGAAATTTGTGAACGTGATTCCTGTTCTAAAGGGCGAACTGAGCCCTACTGAAATTACCGGGTAGATTTAATAATTTTATATTTAAAAAAACTATAATAAAACAGGTGTCAGAACCGTACCTCCAGAAGTGGCTCGTTAAACTACAAAAGATTGGGGTAGAAACGCATACTTTTTACGTTTCGACTACAATTACTGCTTTAAATTTACAGTAAACAAAGAAACTTATAAAATAAGTTCCGACAAAGATAATGAACTTTTACACAGAATCATAATTACCGCCCGGGAAATAAAAAAACAACAAACGATGGCAAGAGCAGTGGCTTACTTTCTATATTACCAATACTGGGCATGCACTTTTGTAATATTCACTTTAGTTGATTAAATTTTACATTAAATAATTTAAATAAAAATACTCTGCATTATTTAAATGAAAAATTCGTTTTGTATTAAAATTATTTTGAGTATTTTGAGACAAGTAGCATGCAATTTATAATCATTGTCTGCAGTGCTTGATTTTCTGAATTTCTAGTTGTGTCTGTTTTTCAAGTTTTTACTGACTTTAAATACATTATTTTTCCTACAGTTAAATTCTCTAAAATGCTAATTTTTTAAAACAAATCACGTTCATAAATTCAAATACTCTAACGAAACTTGTTCGGACTAATGTTTGTATGTACTTTTTCGTTATTTAAATGACATGAATATAGGATGCCTGTTAAGTGTAGCTGATTTCTTCTGAAACAGCGCACTTTTATAAAGAAGAAAAATATATCATGTAGTTTATGCCTAGGAGTGACTGCTTGTGAGCAACAGAAATAAAATGAGCAGTTAAACTTGGAAGATTAAGTTATAAAGTAATGTATGCATTTAGTGTATTATCAGTACGTTTCAAAGAATAAGATTTTGATTGGGGAAATTCAAATTAGCTTAGTTAAGATCTTTAACAATACAAAATTTCTGTTGTTTTGTATAAAATATGTTGAATGAAATGAAAATGATTTATTCTTAGTGTTCTAATGCATTATGTTACATTTTGACATTTTGATAGTAAAGAATAACCCCTACATGGGACTTACATGAGTTGGGTGCTTACATGCAATGTGATCTAAGTAAAACTCTCTCTTTACCGACATGGTAATTTTATACAGCGTATTTATATTATTGTGGATGTGGCAGTGTAATTGGTAGTACTACTCAGTTACAGAAAGTTAAAAGATAAAACAAATAGAGAGAAAACAAAACCAACAAGTTAAGAAGACAAATAATAATAGAAATGTTAAAAATGTGACAGGGTGATTTTTTACTATTTAACACATTTATGTACTCATATTCACATGCATATACATATATGAACACATACATTCTTACAAAGATACTGTAAACCCGCTTAAATTCATGCATTCGCCTTTCGGTAATAAACTCGCATACAATCCCCTAAACTTCGTACATTCAAAAATAAATATGCACATACACCAAACACACAAATATTTCATAACGCACATAGCTCATAAATCACACTCGTATCATGCATACACACATGGATATTACACTCAACTACAACTTCTCACATACGACAACTATTACTGAACCCACA
>JAGFPH010000300.1:625476-660572 GCA_018207615.1 Philaenus spumarius | reverse complement strand
TTGCAATAAAAACATTCTTCATCATGGTCCTCGTCGTCTTCTTCTTCGTTGAAACTTAGCTGCATTTTTACTTCAACAGACTTTTTAGCTTGAGATTTCGCATTAGCGTTATATTTTGGTTTTCTTACTGGTAGAAGTGCTTTTTTCTCCAACCTCCTCTTCTTCTTCGCCTCCTCTTCTTCTTTTTTTTCTTCTCATTGAGTAACTCATTTTTATAAGGACTAGATGTTATATTACTTGCTTTGCCTCTTTTCCTGTTTTGATTTCTTAGTTTTAAAAATGTTTGCTTTGGTAGAGGAATGATGTCTTTTGGGCTTTTCACTTTAAACGAACTTTTCACTACACTACTGTATCCAGCCACCGCTACTTCTTCAGTAAAAACACCACTGGGTCCAGCCACTGCTACCTCTTCAGTAAAAACACCACTGGATCCAGCCACTGCCACCTCTTCAGTAAAAACACCACTGGGTCCAGCCACTGCCACCTCTTCAGTAAAAACACCACAGGGTCCAGCCACTGCCACTTCTTCAGTAAAAACACCACTGGATCCAGCCACTGCCACCTCTTCAGTAAAAACACCACTGGGTCCAGCCACTGCCACCTCTTCAGTAAAAACACCACTGGGTCCAGCCACTGCCACCTCTTCAGTTAAAACACCACTGGGTCCAGCCACTGCCACCTCTTCAGTTAAAACACCACTGGGTCCAGCCACTACTTCCTCTTCTGTTGAAGCAGCATTAATAACATTGTTTTCAGGGTTGATAGGAATATCAGACACTTCTGCAGCTGCGTAATCGGCATCAGAAAAAACATCGCGGTCCAAAGGAACGATTCCACATTTTCGAAATCCGTTGATAGCTGTTGCAGGAACAGCTGCGCGCAAAAATGCCTCTCCAAGAAGTTTGCTAATTTGAAACTGTGTTATGGCTCTGCCAGGGTTGTTACGAAGGAACTTCTCACAAGCTTGAATGTAATAATTCATAAAAGGTGCCATAAAAGCCACGTCCAGTGGTTGAAGCTTGTGACTGCAATGAGGAGGCAGACACACCACTGTTGTAAAATTGTCTCTGGCCTTTTCAATGAAGGCCACGTTCTTAGTGTGCGTGGTGTGACCATCCAAAATTAGAAGGACTGGATCTTCTGCTGAAGGCTTAGTATGTTTTAAAAAATGGTCGAACCATTTAATAAATATATCCGTTTGCATCCAGCCACTGGGAGTGCAAGCAAATTCAGAGCCAGGAGGAGCTCCATCTGTAAGTTCTGCCTTCACCTTTTTTCTAGGAAATATAATAAATGGAGGAATAAAAGTTCCTCCAGCAGACATGCAGACTTCGAATGTTGACAGCAAGCCTCTCTCTGCAGAAGTGATAGCCCCTACCTGCCTTCTTCCTTTCAAAGAGAAAACTTTTGAATTGCGAGTTTGAACGGTGAGAAGGCCAGTCTCATCGCAATTGAAAATTCTATGAGCCGGATGGAAATGCTTGTCTTGCACTGCTTTTAAGATGTTAAAAAAAGTGTCAACATTAGTTTTATTAAAACCTTATGCTCTCGCAATTGATGTTGCCTCTGGCTTTCTTAAAACTATATTAGGGGGTCTTCTCCTGAACCCAGCTACCCAATCTTTACCTGCCATCTCCTTCTCTTTATTAAATGGGTGAGGTATATTGTTTTTCTCTGCAAGAGAATATGCCAGGTACCGTAAGTCATTTAGACTAATGCCATAAAACCGCCTCTCCATGTCAAATATATGCCCACAAAGCTCCAGTTCTTGTTGTTCACTAAATACCTTCCTATATTTACCTAGAATTTTTTTTCTTCCACCGCATCACGATTTTTATCCAAGACTCTTCTCTTGAGAGTTTTCCTCGGAACATTAAATTGTTTCGCTGCAGTTGAAAATGGCATCTTCTCGTTCCTCACTGCATGTATAGCGCGCTTGTATCTGTTGTGCGGATTTTCTTGTGTATTTAAAGGTCATCTCAATAGCCTGTAATAAATGAGCAAGATATAAACAAGGCCTCTAAAATGTTTTATGTAAGATTTTGCTTTTTAAATAAATGTTAGCATATATTTTACATAGAGCGGCAGGTTTATGGAATTCATTTATTTGAATTACACATGTTATTGATAATAGTATTAAAACATATAGATATGTTATATCAGGCGTTTAACATTGTTTATAAATATTTTACAATGTATTGAATGATAAAACTATGGGCGGGCAAAGTGGCTACCTGGCCTTTTTGCCCACCTTGTTTAGTGGCCACTTTGCCCGAAAAGACACCATTGAAAAAAATGTGGTCTAGCATCTAACATTCACGACCTACAGTTTTCAAACACACATCATTTAAAAGCTTATTTCATGCCAATCAACCTTCGCTCGAGCAAATAACTTACACCTTGTTAATTAGCTATAATAAATGATATGAACCACTTACCTAAAATCAAAAAGGCGAAAAATAAACTAATCCAACTATAAACTGAAATTGTGTAGCCTTCTGTCTACGAGTTGCAGAGAATACTGACATCATCCTATGCGACTTTTTCACTCGGTTCCCGCTTGTCTGCAGCAGTGTACAGCAGAGTAATTGCGAATGGCTACTTTGCCCGCCATAGCCACTTTACCCTTCCTTCCCCTACTGCATGGGTAGTCTGGTATTCTCTGTAGGATACAAGTTATTTCACGAGGTCCTCTGATGCTTGTCGTATTATGATGATAAAAAAGTTATATTTTTTAAACCATCCACCATTTTATATTTTTATAAAACCAATGTAGCTTTGGAAGAACTTACGGTATTAAGTTTAAATCAATCATTCGCATTTTTTATTTCACGTTTTTCAGTTTAACCTAAAACTAAGATTTTATTTTGTATATTATCAGATATCGAAACCCGTTATCTTTACATAAAATAAAGTAAACCGACCAAATATCGGATACTTTTTGTTGGGCTTAATTTTCATTACCTAAATATTTTTAGAACATTACCAAAATCGGTCAAAACTTTAAAAAAATATCTGGCTACAAGGTTTTAATATCTATATATTAAAAAACTACATATTTAGGAGAAACAATTTTTTTTTGTAAAAGTATGCATTTTTTTAGTTTGAAAAAAAAAACAGTCCTAATATCGGATAGGGAGGGTTCCTAATATCGGATAGGGGTTTAGCATATTAAAAAAATGCATTTGTTTGAACTCTGAAAAACACATTTATTGTCACAGGAATGATGAAAAATAAGATAAACTTAATCAAAAAGGTTTAAAAGTTAGTGATTTTGGCAATGATCACAAACAAATGTTTGCCAATTGTCGCTGCCAGCGCATAACTCATGTGCCCATAGAAGACATTTAGTGCACCTGATCCACTGCTCTCCTCGGGTGTCTGACTTGTATTGTTGTCCACAGTAGAGGCAATCACACTCATCTGCACTATCCTCGTCGTCTGTCTACACAAGTTGAAGGTCATTGGAATCATCCGAGTCGGAACTTTCTTCATTTTTTCTTTTTTTTTCCAGTGTTGTTTTGGAAAATTAGTTTTTTAACAACTTTCAGGGGTTTTTCTTTGTTGACTTCACTAGGAATTTCTTTCTGTGTCTCTTCTTTTTCCTTCACCAAAGCTTTCTTTCCTGTTTTTGGCCTAAACACTTTACCCTTCAAGTTTTTCCCTTTGCCTACTCCAGTTTGGTCTGCATCACCGTCAGAAGTGTTTTTTTTTTTTAGTTATTAGTCTTTTAGAGTTCTTGTCAGATTTTTTCCCCAATGATTCTATCAGTTCTGCTTTATATGGGGATGACGTAACTACCACAGATGTTCCACATTTCCTTCCTGCTTTTGATGACAGCTTGTTGGCATTGGCGACTGGCACAGGGCGAATATCACCGGGGGAAACACTCTTCGAAGTAGAAGGTTGAGGCTCTGGACTGCTTATTGGTGGCGCACTGCTTTCTGTAGCAGCTGTACTGCCTTCTACTATAAAGTCTGAAGGGCCAAACTTAAGTCTGTCAAATGGAAAAATTCCACACTTTGCAAATCCATTGATAGCTGTTTCCATTGTAGCTGTGCGCAAGTAGGCTCGACCAAACAACGCACCAACTTGGTAAACAGTCACTGCTCTAAAAGGGTGGGCGTCTAACCAGTTTTCAATTTCGTTTGAATAAGCTTTCTTGAAAGGACCCATAAAAGAAACATCAAGTGGCTGCATTTTATGGGTGCTATGTGGTGGAAGGCAAACTATAATCACACCATTTTCCCTAGCCACATCTATAACAGACAAATTTCTTGTGTGGGAGTAGTGACCATCCAAAACAAGTACAACAGGATCTTCTTTAGTTGGCTTTACAAAGTTAATGAAGTGCTTCAACCATTCTGTAAAAATTTGAAGTTGTATCCATCCAGAAGGGTGAGTAGCTGCAATGGTCCCCGGAGGAGTTCCGTCGAGGAGTTCTGCTTTCATGTTTGTTCTTGAGAAAACAAGCAGAGGAGGAACATAGCTCCCAGCTGCGTTCATACATGTAACGACAGTTATAAGCGCACCCCTCTCTGCAGAGCTTAGTTTGCCGACTTCCTTTTTTCCTTTCACGCTTATAACTTTTGTTCTAGTACCTTGAACAACTGTAATTCCTGTCTCGTCTACATTGTAAATTTTTTGTGGTGCAAAATTTACTTTCTCCAATTCTGGCTTCAAAACGTCAAAAAATCTATAAACTTTTTCTTTTGTAAAGTTTTTTACTCTTGATAAAGATACTGCACGGGGTGTGCGTACAGCGAGACTAGGGTTGCGCCTCAGAAAGCCTTTCAACCATTTATCTCCTGCCATACCCTTAGATTGAGTAAAATTGTTAGGCAACTTATTTTTTATTGCAAGTTGATAGGCCAGAACTCTGATATCTCTTCGTCTAAGGCCGTAAAACCGTTCATCCATAGTTTTACAGTAAGTAACCAACTCTGCTTCCAATGTACCCAAAACTGGCCTTTTACCAAGAGGAACTGACACTAAATCTTCAATAGTTTTTGTTGGGTGGTTAACATAATTTTCTAATGTAGATCGAGGAACATTAAACATTTTTGACGCTTTTAGAAACCCCATTTCTTTTTTTTTTTTACAACATTCACAGCCTTAAGCATGTCTTCTTTCTTCCACTTCTTTCTTTGCGGCATCTGAAACATACCACACCACCACTGTATAATACGTGCCTAATATCGGATATCCGATATTAGGCCCTCCCCACTATCCGATATTAGGACGGAGTCAAATTCGTGGTAAAAAAAAAACTTAACCTCAAAAGTAAGACCGCTACGCAATATTTGACGACAGATCATTAATCTACACTATTCTACAGTTATGTTACATATATAATAGAAATTAAAACATACCTTTGTTTATAGCTTTAGATAAAACACTAAGATACCACTAAAAATACTGCAAATCTTGAAAAACACAAAACATTTAACATCACCAACACAGATCACGGCAAGCGTCTCAAACTCACATGATATGTCGGGCGGGGGGAGGGGTACTTGCTTGAGCTGTTTTCCGCTCGAAGCAGCACCTGTCAGCTGAGATACAGTGGTATCCTATATTTGGTCGGTTTACCTTATAGTACTAGAAACATTTCCCGATTCGTTTAGGCTACTAGATTCTGGTTACAGAGAAAGTAGCCTACTCGCTGATTATTATCTCCTAAAATAAACTTTTCCAATCAATTATTTTTCAATAACCGGATTCGAATCGGGTAATTTAAATTTGGAGTCAGTACGCTAACCCCTCATTGGCGGGAAAATGAAGCCACTGACGGACAAAAACAGTAACGTTATCTTTAATTTTTAAATTGAATTCCAAACAATCACGACGATATAGGCTAAATACTTCTGATTTACATAATCACCGAATACCTCTGTTCAACGTACAGAGTCGCTTACAACGGAGAACGTGTTTGGCAAGAAGGTAGGCTATCTTTATTATGAAAAACAATAACACTCCCTTGCCTAACACCAATGTGTTACCTTGAGAACAGTGAAAATCAATGCTATTTTAACAGGAACTATAGCCTATCATACATCACCGAGCCTCGCACACTCCTTACATACTCCCCGTTACTTTCCCATGTGACTCTAATCGCTCTTCAATGCTCGAGGGCTAATGTTTACATACAGCGAGTGAGCTTCTATGGAGCCGCGTGTCATCGACCGCATTGTCACTATTAACGTCACTTTATACTGAATTACCCGCGCACGCGTACTACATTACGATGAATTGAAAAAAGAATTTCACTGAAATCGTGAACGTTTTAGTTACAACGTTTTGTCGTTGTTATTCAATTTGTCTACAAACTTTTGCCATGATATTACGAATGTTAATATCTTATCAAATATTTCAATCAATTTACTTTATAATAGTCTATAAATACAAAATTGGTAAAAACCTATACAAAATATAAAAACCTGTAAGCTATAAACAAAATAAACTAAATGTATTCCTTATAACAAATAGCTACTGCTGAGGAAAGATTAACAACATTCAAAATACACAAAACAATCCAATTTTAATGATAACAGACTTTTTTTTATGTGTGCTGGAGCTCAGTTCTTAAATTCTGATCGAACAATCACATTTATTTGCACATGTATTCCCAAAGCACTTTTCTATATTCGTACACACATATCATAAACAAATACAATACTGTATTACAAATTGTTTAAATACCGTATCGGTGTACTGCAAGGTGAGTGCTTGCCTACTCAAACCCAACCCTTACCTAGTAATGATGACTGAGATACCTAAAACAGCGCTAAATCTGAAAATTAAAATGGCGCCACAAAATGTATTTTAGATTTGACATTTCATCATAAAAGACACTTCACATACCAAATTTCGTTCCAACCCGTTTGGTAGTTTTGGAGAAATCGTGATTTAGTAACTTTTACCCCCCACCCCAAACCCCCCCTAAGATTTCGAATTTTTTTAAACCCTTTCTTAGTGAGCACCTAAGGCCCTAGAGGAAGCTACATACCAAATTTCGTTCCAATCCGTTCAGTAGTTTTTGAGATTTCATGATGAGTCAGTGAATGAGTGAGTAAGTGGTATTTGGCTTTTATATAGGCTATATAGATTATTAATTTCTTCATTGTAATAATTAATAACTTCTACATCATTTGCTGTATCAATATGAAGTTAGAAAGCAATTAAAACATAATATTTATGTATAGTCTATATTTAAATAATATAATAATGAATATAAATACGCAATTTTAACTAGTAGGCCTACAGTTTTAAAATCCTTATAAACTAGGCCTATATTATACACATTTAACGAGTTAAAAATCCCCGTCAGATATCTTAATAAAACTGTTCCATAAATAATATAACCACAACTCATAAGTCTGAAACCGTAGGCCTAATCATTATGGTTAAGAAATCTATTTAGTAGCAGTTAACAACAATGCCTGCTAAACTTTAGTAATTAATATGCGAACTATTTGCTCCCCCATCATTTTTTTAGGGGCGCAATTCTTTTACCTTCGGGGGGGGGGGGCGCCAATCAATGCAGTAATGCAGTTAAGCCACTGACTATTACATCACCTAATTGCTTAAAACCTTGTTATGTATCACCAAAAAACATGACATTTGCGTCAATGACAGCGCATCTTTCTATTTATATACAGTATTTGATACAGTAACTGTATCTAATATTATATTTTGTTGATATGGTTTCATTCTTTCCACTTAATTGTATACAATGTTTTTCTCCTTTGTGATTTTGGTATTGCGAACATGTACTAAAATTTACTATCATTTTCTATATTTGAATATTAGGCCTACACACTGTCCGTAAACACATAATTTAATCGAGGTTTAAAATCTATTCAGTTATTGTTGTTTGTCATAGTTATATATTTTATTAGTATTTAACATGACTTTTGTTTTAGCAGGGGCGGATTGGCAAGATGAATTGTGAATATTTATACAGTAATCTTCACTAAATAAATTATGGCATAAACATTTTTCACATTTTGATTTTATAAATACAACCAGACATAATTATTTTATAAATTAAAATAAAACATTCCAGATATATAACGTCATAACAACGCCCCGCTTTCTCCTCATCAATTGTCTATCTTGTTTACATATCCATTGATCAAAACAATGCTCAAATGCCTTCTTACACTTCCAGTCTTACATTGCCAGCCCTGAAAGGTCTTTTTCAAGTCTTCGTTTGTTGAAAACATACTAAGATTTAGATGTGGTGAGAAACGGCTTAATGGACTTGCCTAGATGTTCATACACCGAGATGTTCGTCTAGACCACGAACAAGTTATTGACAGATTTGAAAAATTTAATTAAAAGAAAAAGGCTAATTGTAAATATTGTCTATGTTTAACAGTTGTAATAAATAAATATTAATAATTAATTGAAAAAGGTGAACTTATTTTTATTATGATTCCTAACGTGTTCTCTAATTTAATGTAATTGATTACATTTTTGTAGGTCTATTGACCTTTGACCATAACCCAAAACAACGTTTATATGGCATTTAGGCTATTGTATAAAGAAGATGTAATATTTAAATTACTTTACTTCCGTATGTTATTATTTTCCTAATAATATTGACAATAATTTTTATTTTTTTAATGAATTCTTTCTATTAGAGTGCGTGTTTTTTTTTCAAAATTCGCTCATCTCACGTTAACGACTTTTTTTTATCATTTCCATTGGCAAAATGCATAATGTTGTTAAAAAATGTTATAGTCACTTGTGTATGAAACAACATTGCAGTTTTAGAGCACATATTTTCACTTTTCGACTCCTAATTATTCCAAATTTTCCCGACCAACCTCGTACCTGGGGGGTATTCCAGACCCCCCGGAAATATCCCCTCCCAAAGTGCCCCCCCCCCCCCCCCCAGATATAGCCTTAAATCCGCCCCTGTGTTTTAGTAACATTGTTCCCATTGTTCACATGGGTTGCGCTTTGTTAGAATTTATTGCAATTTATTATTAATAGGCCTATTATATAGGCCTATGTATTTATAGGCCTACATATTTTTTGTATTTATTACTATTTTTATACAATGTTTGTAAACATGTAATTTAACCTTTTGTAGAAATTAAGCAATTGTTTTCATATCTAAGCATAGGGTAATATAGTTATATTTATTTCAACTGTAAGCCTAACAGTCATCTTTCACCATTACTTTTAATAAGATCGCCCCCTACTATGAGAGAGGACATAAATATGGAGCATAACACCTTGTTCAGTTAGTTATAATTTTTTATGTAGTTCAAATGTCACTGAGGATGACGACTTTGTCATTGAAACACGTTCGACAATTAAACTTATTGTGAGAGTTGTGTTCTGTGTTTTTACTTTTAGTAATAACATAAACGTTGCAAAAATTAAGAATGTAAACACTTTTTTAATGAATGTCTTAATACAAAATGTTTTAATAGACTAACAACGTTCAGTTCGCAAAAACTATTTATAGGCCTAAATAATTGTATCAACCCAAATACTGTTAATAAATACATATTATATATTTGTAATATCATCAAAAACGTTTAAACTTCCACCACGTGGTCTCAAGCTAACCATTCAAAAAAAAAAAAAAAAATATATGCAAGTAGGAAAAACATTCAGACGAAGTAATGTAATGTGTGAATCTAGTTTTCGTGGAATTGGTTGTACCGCCAAGTCAGATTCGGTTAGAAAGTAGAAGCGATTACACTCCCTTTAGGCCCAAATGACATTCCTAGTCTGAGGATACTGTAATTCTAAATGCCCTCTCTCACCTTTTTTTAATTCGATTTACATTGGTTTGTCTATAATTATAATAGGTATTCTATATTTTTCTCCAACAATAGTACGTAATGTAAGTAAATGTAGAACTGTATAGAAAAGCACAGAAAATAAGCCAAAGCTAAGTTAGGCCTAATAATTAAAGACATAAGCATTTATTTATGTGAAATTTGTATTAAATAGGTCTAATTATATAAGAAGTTCTACTACATAACTTATAGGCCTAAATATCGTACTTTATGCGTGTTTTGGAAGTAGCCTAGTCTAAGTCTACTGGGGGTAGACCTATTATCAATTGAAACCAGATCTTTGAATTTTCTATACCCAATATAGGCCTATAAACAGAGTGGAAAGAAAATAATGTGCCAAAAGAAAGTAGGCGAAAGTAGACCTAATTTGAAGCAAACTATTAATTATGACCCTATCCTAATATTTATATTGTGTAAAATGTAGTATTTTAACTTGAATATTTGTTAAAAGTTGTTCATTTTCATCTTATTTTACAGTGTTAATAATAAAAGAATGTTATTGCTGTCAAAGTATAAAGTTTTAGTTGTAGAGTTTCGAGTTAGGTCACTTTCTGTGTTTATGTCATGGGTCTGCTGGAAAAAGGGAACGAGACAAAAGTGGCTTGTTTGACGCTTTTAAAATTTAGTACAATAAGACTACTCCAAATCCTCAAATCATTTGAAAAAATTGACTTCAAAATATTCTCAGTTTTATAACAATGAGATTATTGGTGCAGAAATATAATAGCCTATTTAATTTAAAAACATAAAATAGATTTGTTATACTACGGAAAATCGGCCTATTTTTGAAAACGATCAAATTAGGATAGGGGTAGTTTTTTTCCGACAGAGGTTTACTATGAACTAGAATTTTTGTCACATTAGCCTAGTTCCCTTTCAACCTGTAAGCTATAACATCCCTGAAACAACACGTTACAAAGTTACACAGAAATGGTTTAGACTTTATAGTAGTTCAGTACTTCAGTTTTCCAATTTTGACCCATTTAAGGTAATAATAGGCCTATATAACTCAAAGTAACAAAATATATCAAAACTAAATGATTTATCAACATATTATGTTATCTTTTCAATTTGATAATACATTTATTTTGATATTGATAAATAAAACGTTTGACTAGGCTATATAATATTTAGTAGGCTACGCACGGGCATTTCCTAAATATCAGATTGGATGGTGTAAACTAAAGCAATGAAGTGTGAAAGAGCATTCCAGGCGGCTGCGTAGTCCCCTCCCGCTTTAGGCGCCTCGACGCTGCTACTGTGGGAAGAAATGTTGGGAGTGGTTCCCTTCACTACCTAACTAGTTCACTATCCATATCTTTATTTACAAATGTTTCAGTTACAATGAAATGTATTCTTATAGGCCTAAATCAAACACTTATGAATTTCAATTATTGAGGGATACAAAATTTGAAGTAGGCCCTAAACCAAAAAACGTTTTGAATGTTAAACTATTATAAAATTTTGAATTGCTAAATTTGTGGGGGGGGGGTTTAGCACTTGGCATATAAAACTAGAACGTCAGTTTCAGATCCATTTTTTTTACATTAAATTTGCAATTTAGTATATCATTCATAGGCCTAATTAATTATTTGTATCACTATGTTTATGCTTAGGCCTACACTTAACTTTGATTAGGTCTACAAGATTTTAAATAATGTACTACATATTTAAAGCTTGAGCCTTCAGGTTATTATCATATAACTATTTTAGGCTAAATTATTTAAAATTTTATAAAAATACTTGATTTGGGCCTATTGTAACATGTAATATGAAAATTCATTGCAGCTAAAAAGAAAACTGAAAAAAATTTTCTTCTAGTTCCTCATATCAGGAAACACATAGTGTAGAATGCTCCAAAATCTTTTCTTCTTTTATTTATTGATTGGATGAACCCAAGTATGTATATTTTGGTGCTTCCTTTTCAATCGGCGACGGAATAACAATAAAGCGAGAATTGCTCTCTTTTCATGTCAATAAAACATTAAAAGAAATAGGCTAATAACTTATATTACATAACACACTTCGTGGTTGATGAACTAAACACTTCAGTTTAATGAATCCCAATAACAAATTTAGACGGCGCGTCGTCGGAAATTTTACCGCGTGCACACTTAAAATGTTATGATTATACGCATCCGACAAAAACGCCGTGTTTGTTCCGGCCTATGGGGAGCGCACGGAAAGATTTGGCTGGGGATCAGGGCCGGCGTAGGCCTAAGGACCATACGGAACATGCGGACGCATGGGGCGCTGCCAGGGAGGGGGTGCCGACACGCCGGTAAAAAGTTCAAGACCAAGGCGCCTTCAAAATTTTACGAAACATTTTTTTTGCACCGAAAAATGTTTGCCTTAAGACGTGGCAGCCCTTTACAGGTTTTAAAAGAAACTCCCTTATTTCTGTTTAGCGCTTTTTTTAGGGGTACACCGCTATAGGGCACCATCCTATCAGAGTCGGCGCCCTTTAGTTTCAGTGAAAAATTTGACCCCCCCCCCCCCCAAAACCCCCCCCGCCAATTTCGGATTCTCAAAGAAATGCCATATTTGTTTTTGGCGCCTCTTTACGAACAAAAAACACCACATACACCAGTTTAAGGCGCCATCCTTTCGAAATCGACGCCCTTTGGTTTCAGTGAAAAACTCGCCCTCTAAAGACGCGACAACCCTTTTCGGGAATTAAAGAAACTCGGAAACGCCCTATTTCTTTTGGCGCCTCTTTATGAATAGACAAGATCAGGTACAGGGTACAACAGTATTGTATAGGGCGCCATGCTTTCGAAATCGGCGCCCTTTGATTCCAGTGAAAAATTCGCCCCCCTAAAGACGAGACCGCCGTACATTTTGTACTAACTTCTTTCTTGTATGTGATTGTGACATTAATGTAAAAACTTAACATTAACCTCATTCTTACAATGTTACCGAATTACCGATGTTACCTTATCTTATTGGCAATTATACTAACTTAACCCTTTACGTTTATTACGTTGTCATGATGTTATCAAATTGACTTGTGATATTGTAATGTTATCCTTACAATGTTACCTTTTGATGTTAACATTATGTAAAATAAATATTGTAATATGATTAATTTGGTGTTTTCAGTATTCCACTTCCCCCACTTAACATTTTAAGTCATAAAGACCATTTTAAGCCATTTTATCGTAAATTTATCGTAAATTTATCGTAAATTTATTTAAGGTCAAAAAGACCGATGCTATGAATATATATATTTATATAATACACTGTATTTATATAGAAAATATTTTGTATTTACTTTTATTTTTAAAATTGTTGCTCGATGTTATATTTTAATTTGATTATATAGGGCCTAATTAAATAATTTCAATTGGTATACATTTGATAATATACCCATTTTTTATTGCAGTAAGGAGATATATAAATATATATACATATATAGGGGCGGAGGGGCGCCAAAAATGAATCTCGCATGTTCAAGAAAAACCCCTTGCACCAGCCCTGCTGGGGATGAGTCATGGTTGCTGTTCTAAAATGGGCCTGAATCACAATTATTATTAGAAGTAGAAAAGAATACATACCTATATCATTTTAAAAGAAGTAGGCCTACTTTTGGTATGCCTAAAAGTGTTATTTTGCATCTTAATTTGAACAATTTTTTCCAAGCCCCCCTCCCTCCATACAGTCGTCCTGGTTTCGCCTATGCTATGTCTAATTGGAGTCGGGAAACAACACTGCAACTAATTGAGAAAATTAGGGCTTCTAATATATGGGATGTTAAACCCAATGTTAAAATCAACTTGTGTGCAAGTGCAAATGCTCTAATGTGATTCAAAAAGTATAGTGATTTGTGTACTCAAACTTCACACTTGTTTCTCAAACAAGGATCTCTCACAAGTTCTCATACATGTACACAAGTGTAAACGTACCTTAACATAAATTTATTTTAAGTTTTTTCATCAAAATCAGCTGTTTTGTACCGGTATAAAATATGTATAAACAGATGTTTGAATTGAATTATCCTATAATAGGCTACAATTAATTACAATATAACGCAATTTATTTGTGTTTGCTTTTAGATTATTATTTTAACCTAAACAAACTGTTGGTTTTGAATAACAATAAACTGATTCTAAATTTGCTAAGATGGTTCCTACGATAATGAATGTAAACAAACATGTGTTGCTAAGCTTTTGATCCGAACAGCTTTTTTATCTGTTAAAGGACTGGGAGTGAACCCCAGAATGTTTAGTCTACTATTTTACGCTTTAAAGTACAATTTTTTGTTTAATCATTTTCTAACCGTGCGTCTATGACCCTACAAAATATACCTTTAAATTTGCCTAGGGTCTATTTGTATCTTTTATTCAACGTTTGTAGTCATATCAAACCTTAACAAATGACCTTATGCAAACTACATCAAAGTGTTACTTTTGAAAGAGATGAAACAACAAGCGATCTTAATCACAACCACAGCCGCACGTGTTGAACTATAGAGCCTAATCTCTATACGTAGGCCTATTGAAACGCTTGATATCAATGTAAAGACTGCCACGTGATATGACGTCGTCCCCAACTGCACTTGTTTCACTTATAAATTTACTGAGTATTTGATTAAATTAGATTTCTACCTTTGCTAGAAAACCAAACAACAATCTCTAGGTCTATTTTTAATACAATTTATATAGAGCAGATTTAAGCTTAACTTAAATAACATAAGGTAGGGTAGGCCTACACTAAGCCAGTTTTCACAATTTTGTGATTGTAGCCTACCCTACACACTCCTTTTGAGCAGATTTGCTTACAATTCTTAAACCACAATTTCCTCAAGAAAAATGTCTGGAAAATAGCATAATCACAAAATGTATTGTTCAAAAATATAGGCCTAATATTAGGCCTATTATATTTTTGAACAATAAATTTTGTGTCTTATTTAAAGAGATTTTTTGCGTAAAGAAGTTTATTTCTTGAGTTCTACTTGGCCAATTTTAGCAAAGTTTGTATCCAATGGCCTACCTTTTTAAAGTAATATAGGAATAGGCCTATAACTAAAAATTGCCAGTTTCTCAAGGAAAATCGAAAAATGCTACATTTACGGTTGCACTACATTTACAGTTAAAAATATTAAAAAAAGTAGATTTTGAAAAATAATGACCGTCTTCATTAGTAGGCTATTCGTGACGGGCAGTAAAAATGTAGTTTTCGATTTTGTTGAGCCTATATTGATTTCAACGACAGGCCCAGCCTACATGACGTGTTTAAACAAAGGCGTAGGCCTAACCTAAAAACCAGAACCGAATCCAGAACAATTTTAGCCTAGTATCAAAATTTTACTGCGAGCTAGCTATTTTACTCGGTCAGAGTTCACTCGGAGTAGGTTAGTGTTGACACTCTAGTAACGCTGATTTAATTTACGGTCGTGATGGCGGATATTGTGCTTGCAGGATTAACTTACCATGTGTTACTGATATTTTGACAATACGACCCACAGCGTCTTTGTAGCCTACTTGTAATCTTTATGTCGAACATTCCTCAATACTTCCTCATCTTCATACAATTCTACAAAATAAACAGTTTCCTTATCTGACAACCTTTGTTTCGCCGGTTGATTACAGTCGTCTGTCTCACAACTTAAATCACAAATCGTATCTAAGAAAGTAGAGCGCTATCCGAGTTCGTCAAATCAGAGCTAAACGGACAAACTGTTAACTCGATATGAGTAGCGTCCAAATGATGCGCGCGCAACAACCCCTGCGTATCGTGCAGGGGCGTAACTTGGGGGGGGGGGGGGCGGCGCCCCCAAGATTTTAAAGGTATTAAAATTACAATTTGAAAATTTAAAATAATAGGCGTGTAATGATGATGCCCAACAACAGAAAAGACCAACCTTTATAGTTGCTATATTTTCGAACATATCATTAATTTAATTATTTAAAAAAATAATGGGTTCAACTATAAGTAGGACTATCTATAAAAGTAACTATTTTTTTTGGTTTATGCCAATTTTACCTCTATTATTCTCATTATGAAACAACTGCCCCCATTTCAATTTGCTCTCAACAAGCTCTCTAGCTGGTCTGGAAGTAGACTGCCCAAACATTTACATCAGTCAGTCAGTCACCACGTGTAGCTACATTATACAGAGTGTCCCCGAACTCTCTGGACCCCTTTTGTGGATATGTTCCTGGGATCGAGACAAACATATTTCACAATATAGGCCTAAACATGGGTCTATGGGGCTTATTTTTCGTCTGTCTGTCTGTATGTGTGTTTTATAAAATATTTAATATTTTTGAAAGTAGAAAGGATATCGAGCTCAAACTTTGTACACCTATTTGTTGCGTAACCTCTTATCACTGTACGGAAATTTAGAACATTATTTTAAATATTTTCAAAATGGCGGCCGTTTATAATTTTTAATGTCCAATATCTCAAAAACCGCTAACTTAACACAAAAATTACAAGAGACAAAAAAGTTTATTTTTTTAATGACAAACACAATGTTTTTTTTATTTTGTCTGTAGCTCAAAGGATAACAGAGATATTGACAAAATAAGGAAAAATGTATTTCTTGGTAGTTGTCAACAATATACAGAATTACTCTAGAAACAAAATATTTTAAAGTTATTATGAGCTAAAATAATAAGTTATTTGTATTATGTTCCGAGCACTTTCTGAGCTGATTCTACTAGCAAAAAATAATGAAAAAAGTTCATATATTCATAGGTCCGAAATGTTTCGTTCGCGAGTTACAGCTGGCGAAGGATTTCACCCATGTTTCAGATTTTTCTCAAAAACGAATCGCTATTGAAATATGTAGGACTTTAATTAAGGTGTGAAATTGAATTTAATTTACGTAAAATGAGCATATAAATTTAATAAAATAGGTCCCAGTTCTGTAAGTGCAGTAATTGTTGCGATATTTGACCCAAAACATCAAATTCTGTCCGAATTGAGACCGAATTTTGCGTTTTGGGTCAAATATCGCAAGACTAGTTTTGGGTCAAATTACTGTAGTTACAGTACTGGGACCTATTTTTTTAAATTTATCTGCTCATTTTACGTAAATTAAATTAAATTGTACACCTTAATTAACGTTCTACATATTTCAATAGGGATTCGTTTCTGTGAGCAATCTGAAACACGGGTAAGAACTCTCTAACGAAACATTTCCGGACCTATGAATAGGCCTATATGATTTTTGTTCATTATTTTTTGCTAGTAGAATCAGCACAGAAAGTGTTCGGAACATAATGCAAATAACTTATTATTTTAGCTCATAATAACTTTAAAATATTTTGTTTCTAGAGTAATTCTGGGTATTGTTGACAACTACCAAGAAAAACACTTTTCTTTTTTTCAATATCTCTGTTATCCTTTGAGCTACAGACAAAATAAAAAAAACCATTGTGTTTGAAATTAAAAAACTAAACTTTTTTGTTTCTTGTAATTTTTTTGTAAAGTTATCGGTTTTTGAGATATTTGACATTAAAAACTATAAACGGCCGCCATTTTGAAAATATTTAAAATAATGTTCTAATTTTTCGTACAGTGATAAGAGGTTACGCAACAAATATGTGTACAAAGTTTGAGCTCAATATCCTTTCTACTTTCAAAAATATTAAGTAGGCTATTTTGTAAAAAACACATACAGACAGACAGACGAAAAAATAAGCCCCGTAGACCCATGTTTATACTGTGAAATATGTTTGTCTCGATCCCAGGAACATATCCACAAAAGGGGTCCAGAGAGTTCGAGGACACCCTGTATATTATATAGCCTACCAATAACTGCAATCTTTCAAGATAAAGTTTGCCCCTAAAGGATGTCTCAATATAGCGTGAAAATAAATAGCTTAAAATTACGTGTTTTATATTGTGAACATTTTTTATTTTTGAGGGGACCCAATGGCCCCTCCCCTGGGGAGAGGTTGGCCATCGACCTCCCTCCCCCACCATTCTGGTGAAATGACGCCACTGTTATCGTGTCAACCCGGCTTAAAAAACAAGGAAAATATTGTAAGTATACAGTGTATTTTCAATTTTTGATGTTTTATGCTCTTTCTCCGGCTAACACGGATTTTCGTTAGTCTATGTCGAATCGGCCGTGGTTCCGGCTGGTCCGATTTAACGAGGTTGTACTGTAGCCTACTTGTAAATTTTAAATATATTTATTCTAAAAACTTATTCCACTAAATTACAACAACTAAACAAAATTCTGACAAACTTATAGTATATAGTTCCAGCCAGACATGAAAAGGTAACGGCTAACGCACTTAGGGCGTTTAAAATGTACATATTTCACGGAAATACCCGAATAGTTCGGAAAACTAAACCAGGTTTTCCTTATATTATATTAAACGAAAATATAGAACTCGCACTTCAAATAGTTCAAATCGATATAAAAATTATTATACGAATACTGCATATAGATTATAGATTTGCAATGGATACACATCGATGGCAAAATGTGCTTTTTCATTTTTTGAAAACTGTCCAATGGCAAGGGTTTACAGACAAATTCATATCTAAGAAACTATAAGAGGGGAGAATGATTAGATCGTGGTAGAAAGTTAAAATCTTGACAAATACAGTGGTGTCCTTCTTATTTTCTTCTCAAAACAAGTCTGTCTAACGATTATGTGCCTTTAAAAAGTGACGAGTTTGAGTCATAAAGCATAAGTCATAGGCTATGCTTTCTAGCGCGGCATCTATATTGATTTAGGCAACTACAATTTTACAACGATGATTTGTAAATATACTTTTTAGAAGAAATTTGTAAATACAAAAATGGAAGTTTAAAACATTTTCTTTCCAATGGTTTTTGTTATATTGAGATTTGATAATATTTAGTTGGTGAAATATTCGATACAAGTTGTGTTGTCTGATACAACTCAATTAACTTACAATTGAGCAGTCTGCCACTTAGAAGATTAAACAAAAATATAATAACCCAAAGGGGGCTGCAGCCCCACAGCCCCCCCCCTGGATCCACCAATGTTTCGAATCACAACAGAGGGTAAGGTTTCATTCATAAACTATGTATTCAAAATATTATGTTTTATAAAAGCTTAACTTGCTTTTAATTTTATTTATTGATTTAAGTTTCATAAAACCTTTATAAATAGAAATCTTGGCTATGTTTGAGGTAGGAGGGGATATCAAGAGATCGTGGAATAATTATCAAAACTTTTGACATTGCATATAATCATGTTTGCCAATATTTTAAAAAATTTTAATGTTGAATATTTTATCTTTTGAACAGATCAAAAATAGTAATAGTTTTCTTCGCTCTTGGAGCACAATGCGAATTTGTGCACCTCACCATCGATTACACGTCTAATCAACAAAACGTTGCCTAGCCTATATTACCTACGTTGCTACGTTAAAATCGGTGCGCTTGTATGAGTGCGTCTAGACAACAAAGCAGTGCCGCGGACGTAACACATGTAGGCCTAGACTACTAAATACGTAGGCCTATAGTAAAAACATTTAATAATTGCTATTTAAAAATATTCAGTTTATTTGAGTCTTTCAAAAATACAACATCGAGTCCAAATTAACACACAAACGTTTGGGCTTGTAAAAAACGCTAATACTAAAAAAGGCTTAAAATTACATAGGCCTATTAAGCCTATAGAATCTAAAAAAGGTATTGCAAAATAGCGATTTCCGTTTCAGGAAATAAATGAACCACGGATTGACATATCTTTTGCGAGTTTTGCGCATGTGTCAAAGTTGAGAGGAGAATGCGTTCTTGGAATCGACGAATAAAGTAAAGATGCATAGGCTACACCATGCACTTGTGTGCCACAAACCAAGCGGGGTGTGCGTGCCGCTCGCCTTTGATTCACTGATGGAATTGTTGATTTTAACGAACCTCCGGCGATCCATAGGAAACCCACAAACATTCAGTATTCAGTTTCCAGTTAAGTTGTAACCATGTCAACGCGACGGGAAAATCTCAAATGTCGCGATTATGGTGATGAATAGTGCGGCATTACTTTGGCAAGTTTATCTAAAAACAAAAAGAAACCTCAACGTTGGGGGCACACTGAACTTAAAAATATATATCTGCCTATACTTAGGCCTATATATAGTTCAGAACTTACGCCTATGTTCGACCGCAAGAAATAAGCGGTCAATAAATTATTATTATATTATTATTGTTAATATATTATAGGCCTATAATAAGCGGTATGAAGGCAGCAAAGTTTGTTTTACACTGGTCTGCAGATATATCCATCCACGCGGATATTTTTTCTCACCAAGCATCTGCTTCCATATTTTTTTGGTTTTTATTATCCTTAACTTATGCAGAGGATCTCAAATAATGGATTGGTTTCTTTAGGAATCTGTTAATTTCATTAAATTCGCTTCTTAACAATCCATAGGCCTATTCAGTAACTGGAAAATGAATATCTTGAAAAACAATAATCACAAGAGCGCTAAAAAGATAAAATTTTTACGCTCCCGATCAAATATGAACGGCGAACATTCATAGTGTCCCTTGAAAAAACCGACAGGAGAGGGACCGTCGTGAGCAGCTCGCGCGCCACGTACATATATGACGCATCCAATGCGAGCGAGCGGCGCATGCCCAGCGCAAGTGTGTGTAAGCTCACCTTAGGACGGAAGTATTTCCTGAGATACCCTTCAATCATTCTATTTACTTTTCCCATAAAAAATAGTAAATACTATGTACCATTCAATAATTGAAAATACTATTCCTGAGAAATGAATCGAATATGCTCCTAAAGATGGCGAAGAGATGAGAAACATAATGTTTGAATCAGTTGAATGAATATTACAACGATGGCCAAGATGTACAACTTCAATTGAATCTCTAATTGAAAAATAATTCCATGTATTCCCTATATAGTGGAGATAACGCTGGATTGCGTCAGAAAAGCACCCAAACACATTCATTGAGGAGTTCAATTTTTCCAATGTGTATACATTGGAACCACATTAGCTGTGACCATTTGCCATTTGCCAGTAACGAGAGAAGTTTCTCAACTTTGAGACGTTTAAAAGTTTGGCAGAAAAATACAACCGGAGAAGATCGGCTGAATGCTGAGTGGTCTTGTTCTTTTGAGTAATCACATAGAAATTGACACAACGGCAAAGAAAGTTATTAACAGGTTTGGTGTAAAGAGTCAAAGATTTTATCAGTAACTGTCATTTTATTTCTGTTTGAAACAATGCATTATGTTACTTGATTATTTATAAAACTATTTTTAGTGCATTAAACGGCTAATATTATTTCTAATTAATCTATTGATCTTTATGAAATAATTAAATTAAATTATTAATTATCAGCAATCACTCATTAAATGTTCTCTGAGAATAGGCCTACTCCAATATTTAGTAATATGGCTCATATTTTTTTCTTATCCCCCCCAAAATATTTCTTACTACGTCCCTGCATGAAAGCATTGGTAGACAGGTAGTCTATATAGCCTAGACCCCCTAGTTGAACACCCAACTGGGATTAGTTAGACATGATGGAGTGTTAACTACAGTGCATAAGATATATCGATTCAAAATAGCTTACCCCCTAGCCTATGCTTTTTTAAACTTCCAATGCATATTTACCCAATGAAAAGAGCAAATATTCAACGTGGGGCTTGTTAAAATAGAGTCTTAAATTGAATCAAAAGACAAGTTTTACAGTTTCAATAGTGGAAAATGTTTTTGAATATTTTTAGTAGTTCTTAATTATCTATTTATATTAGGTTGAATAGGATGATTGGTAGAAAATAGGTACGTGCTTTCAAATGCCTGACATATAAAAACAAATAGTCTACATTTAGAAGGTCTAAAAACTATCAGGAAGATATCAGTACTTATAAATATTGTGAGAGGCAAATCACATCATTAAGTCACAGTGTTTTCCCGTATTCACTCGTTTACAAGTACAGAAAATTGAAACCTACAATTTGCATAATATTCTGCAAAAAGTAAAATCTTTAAAACATATTTTAACTTCGTACATTTTGAAGCAATTTTATTTAGTAGTCTACAAGATATTTCTTTCAAACTCGGTCTGTCATGAAACGAAAGTCTCAAGTGTCAGACGTAGGACAACCCTTGACATACAAAAAGTCCGGGGATACCTCTGCACAAATAGGAGTGGTTTGATAATAGGCGTAACCTTACTAGCTAACGCGCTAATACGATTGGTCCTCTTCCTTAACCAATCGTGTTGTTTCATGTCAGACAACTCATTCGCATTCGGGTATTGTCGATAGTGTTCGTCCGTGTTCGGCGAGATCGGTCCAGACATCATCCTACCGATCAGCTGAAGCCAGTTGTAGACTTGCGTGGTAAAGACAGATCCGTCGCCTCCGGTACCGCTTCGAATGTGATAGTGATGTTTAACTTAATGTGTCGATAGATAACCGTCGTTTCGGAGGGAGAATTGGACTGAAAGTATGAATTGATGTTCGATTCAACGTGTTAGTGTTAATTTTATACTAGTGATAACAACTGTAAAACGGTTGTACTTAATATTTACAATATTCCTACACCTATGATACAGGTATCTTGTTTTGGACATTACAACGTTGTTTCGCCTTTAGGAATGAAGGTAAGTTTCACTTCTGCAGCCTATTTACTTTATTCCTAATATTTAAATAATTTAAGTATTTTATGCACCCGATTTACACTATTGATCGTAGGTATCCTAATAATAAATAATAATAGCCTAATAAACAAATCAAATAGACTAAACCAAAATTATAGCATTTCTAATCTTTATGTTTAAGAGGTCTACAACTAATTTAAACATATTTCGCGGTGACAATGCTTAGCAAATGCTGATGCACAAAAGGCGTGAATTGTATAGACTATTAGTCTATTAATAGAGTCTAACATGTTGTATTCATACATTAGTTTCTATTTCTAAATACATATGCTACATTCTGATCTATACTAGGCTATATTCCACTATAGGCCTATATTAGCCCAATAAATTTAATGTACAAATGATATTAACAGCGTTTGTTAATAAAGTTTACCAAGATGAACGAAGTAGGCTAAGTTAAAATAATAATAATAATAATATTTATTTATTCACAATCAAGATGGAATATAATAATAATTTAGAATAGGTACAATAAATAATATAATAGACCCTACAATAAAAATAACACATAGGCTACACTTGATATCGAAAAAAAACAAAACAAAGATTTTCGTTGCATTAGCCTATCATGTGAAGAATATGTAGGCCTAAAATCCTTAGGCACATAATGTGCCTGAGTAGGCCTAGTAGGCCTATTTACCATCATTATTTTTAAATATAGAAATTAAAGGAAAAAGAAAGAAAGAGATCAGCCACAGTGCCATTAATATTCAAAATATAGGTAGGCCTATAGAAATACAATGGATACCTTAACAATAAAACCAACTTTAAAAAGCTGGGGAAATCTTAACTCCATAGGCTATTTTGTGAAGTCAGCGAGTAATTAAAAATATATAATCAGATTCCGGAAGTAAAACAAGTTAGTTAATATGATAATGCATTTTTATTGCTCGGGTATCTAAATAGCCTAGATCTAAGACAATCTATGAGAATCCGAAGGTGAAATATAAAACTGCCAATAATTAGTTCTATTAGAAGATAATAAATATAATTAAGTTCTAGGCTGTATAACAATATCATAAGTTATTAGAACTATATAAACGCACAGTGCAGGCTTATTGTTTTTAATGCTTTGAACTAAATGACTTCCCATTAGAATATTATTTCAGTTTCACAATAAATAACGTCTGGTATGCATTTTATGTAAAGTTTACATATTAATCCCGGAGATAAATAATATTCCTTATGTATAATAACAGATTAAAAAACGTGTGGTAAAATTGTCGATAGTTAGAAGACGTGGATATTAAATACCGAAGTTTCGGTTTCGTGCTGCTATTCAAATTGAGTTTTTTCAAAAAAATTATGATTAATTTAGACAATGATATCTATAGGCTTAGTTATATTTTCTGATTGTAACCTACACACAAATTGCTCTATGTAATTATACTGCTATATAAACCCAAGATTTATTTCGTAGGCCTACTTTATAAAAATAATAGCAAATAGACTGTAGGCCCTACACTTTTAAAAACGAAGACCTACTACTCGAAAAAATTATTTTTACGTTACCCTATATACCTAGGAAACGATATTTGTATAAGACCAGGGAAAGAGACCAGATACAAATTTAAAGTAGGCCTATAATACACCCAATAATACATAATAATTATAAACAAATACAATAACCTAAACCAAAATTTTTTGGAATTTTAACTTAGAGAAATGCTTAACTTTTCACCCAGTTTAAAGTATAATTTTCCCAACAAAAGAAGTAACTAATATTAATTATAGTAGGCTATAAACCATTTGTTCTTGTAGCTAGCAGGCCTCAAGAAAATGTCTTTACCTTTTATTTACAACTTAATTATTTTTTACCTGCAATTTTATTTCCATTCATTAATCAAGGAAATTATTTAATCTCCTGCCAGAGTCCTTTTATAGAATTTATTTGTTCAGAAAAAATATGTTTCTTTCCACAAAATTTTAAAATGAAATGCATAAAAAGATAAATATAGGCCTAATTGGTTCAGAAAAAATCTAACAGAATTAGCTACAGATGGAAAAGGAAAACTTTATTTTTAAAGACAAAATATAGGCCTATTTTCTAAGTTGTATTTAATATTCCCTAATCACTTTACATATTTATTTTATTATAAGCTGACCATTTTATAATTCTATAATTTAAACGAAATACCCGATCGATCATGATTTGTTTGATGTTACGTGAAGATGTTCGACAGTTAAAAATGAAGAAAAATTTTTAAAACATTTTTAACGTTTGTTTCTCAATATATTTGCATAAACTTTTGAACCGCCTACACATTTTTGCTACAACCATGAGTTTATGACGCTAGACGAAACTCATTAGGCATTTTGTATCATGATATAAAAGTAGGCTACACCACTCACTTCCTAGCTCAGATAGGGTATAACCAACTTAACATATGTTTTACAATTAAATTTTATTAAATCTGAAATAACTACCGAGTCCAATACGGTACTGGTGGGTGTCCAACTTGCCGGTTAAATTTATAACATTATTTTAAACATAAGTTAGGCTATATAAAATTCAAGTACTGTATTTCGGTTTCAAGTATTTCTAGCAGGTATAGCTGCCCCTTAAAAAAGTTTGTAACATATTAGAAAATATTTAATATAGTTAATGATTTTTTTTCTTTTACCTTTTTTATTCGCCGTGAGATTATCTTTATCGCTTGGTAACGACGTTTTTTTGGACTATTATCCCAACTTTAGGTTATTACTAAGAGAGAGAAAGTAATTTATAAATCAAAAATGGTTATACATAAATTTAAACACATCACTAATCTACACTACAAGGATAAAACAATATTGGTGCATTCAATATTATTTTTTGGTAGGATGTGCCATTGGTAAAGCCTCGGTTGACGATCTCAGCGTACATGGTTTTACCTTATTGGCAGTTGGTAATTTAATAGGTAAATCTATTAAAGCTTGGATTGTTTTTTAATTCGTTTTACTTTGCGAACTTTTCAAAATATCTTTCTTTTCTTTTTTCAAAAGTGTTAGCCTAGGCCTACTTTTTGAAAATATGAAAACGTTATTTTGTTTATAACTAGGCCTATTTTCCTATAAAAAATAAAAAATATTTACTTATTTTATGAATTAAGAAAATTTTAACATTTATTTTAATTCAAAACAATATTTGCACTACTTTCGACATTTTGCATAGGCTACCAATAGACTATTTCCTCAGCTAAGCAGTTTTTTTTCTCAAAATTTAAATATGTTTGAGGTCAATTTCAGAAATATGCAATACGACTCAAACATTCCACTTTCCTAACTTTATAATATAAACAATTCAATTCTCTTTTGGTCGTCCAAGCTAGTACAGTGAACGACTAAACGTTACATTTGAACTGTTTGCTTTTATTGTGTTCTTGACGTCTGTCGTTCAAGTAGGCCTACTTGTTGCAGCACCCCAAAAAATAAAACTGGAATTAGTTGTGGCGGGAAACATTAAAAAACGCAAAACTACACAAAACAAAATGACAGCTCAAGGGCAGTTAACGTACTAACAAGACCTACTGCCCTTGTCTTGCGAACCATAGCTAGTTATAAAATATTATTAATGCCGTTGCTTACAGAGTAATCTAGTAAAAATAAATGAACACATTGTTGGTAATTTGTTCATTAAATTTCGGAATTTGTATTGAAGTATACAATCTAGGCCTAATTGTGATTAAATTAGGCTAAGAGAATTTAATTTAGGACTTAAAATTGTACTATAATCGATTACTTTACCTAGCCTATAGCCCATTGTCCAAGCGGTTAAAATGGCTGTGCGATGTTTTTCCCTTAACCCTGTTTTATTATTACATTTATTTATTTAACTCGTTTAATTGTTACAACAATTCAGCTTTAACAAAACTTTATTCATTATATAAATATAATGATAAGCTTCAAATTATTTAGACTACGTGCTAAATAAAAGTCCTAGTTATGTTCAGAAACAAAGTGCAAGCATTTAAAAGTAGGCTAAACTGAGTTGAGTTTTAATATGTTTTTAGATTAAATTTTACATATAGGCTACAATTAGTTTACCTTATCTCTTAAGTATCCCTAAATGTATTTCAGAATGTAAACAGAATTTATTTCACAGACAGAATGGGAGAAATAAAATAAATAAATAATATAATAAAGTACAATAACTTTTATTTTCCGTCCGTGAACCTCTTAGTTTAATACTTGTTTAAAGTCTTTGACGCGTTTCGAGAATGTTTCTCATCATCAGAAAGTCCCTCTATACATGGAGGTCGTCAAAACGTTAAATACACATACACAAACAACGCATAACACACAACACATTTAAAAAACACAGTATGTAGATCGGACAGAGGTCGATATCCGGGAGTCGTAAGATGCGCATCTACATAGGCCTACTGTGTTTTTAAATGTGTTGTGTGTTATGTGTTATTTGTGTGTATGTGTATTTAACGTTTTGACGACCTCCATGTAGGCCTATAGAGGGATTTTCTGATGATGAGATACATTCTCGAAACGCGTCTAAAACTTTAATGAAGTTTTAAACTAATAGGTTCACGGTCGGAAAATGAAAGGTATTGTACTTTATTATATATATATATATATATTAGTGACCTGGATACTGGAAAAATGAATGAATTAATAAATAATAGACTACAACTTGCAATAATAATCGTATGGATAAATAAACAGATTGTAGAATGATTAAGTATGGTTTTCATTCCTATTAGTTTTGCAATAGGGGTAGAAGTAATTTTGTTGCATTAAACAACACCGAAAACATCAGTTTTCTTTACCTGTTTTTAGACAAGTAAGTCCTTCTTTCCCGTGCACTACACTGTAAATTTACCGTGCAACATATGTTTACAAATAAAAATAAACATTGCAGTTTTATGTAAAAATCTGATTACAAGAATAACATATTATTTATTTGAAATTAGTTCTAAAGCCTGAAATAAGAGTAAACTAATTGAAGGTGTGTTATTTTTTGAAACACAAAGATGTTATGATTAGTATGTTAGCCTACTTTTTGGTGTAGAATAATGAACAAGGCCTATTGAACGTAACTAGCCCGGTGAGTAGGCCTAGGGGTTTTCTCTGCGAGCACGGAAATACTTCAGGCTTGTAACGTAGGCCTACTCACTATACAACAACATTTATAGACTAAATAAATTTCTAAATATAAAATATAAACTAAATAGGATTTTAATATTGCACATATTTACACTGGATAAACAAAGTGAGAACACAGGAATAAATTAGAATGCGATATAGACTACATTAAAATGTTTAAAGGGTTTTAAAGTATAAAGTAGTTAATACATATCATCAGCAGAAACCCCAATTTCCTCCACAATAAATTAAACTACTTTTAAAAACTTATATAGATACTACAACACTAGGCCTATAACCAAAAAAAAATATTTTGTTTTTTCGATGTTAATTCCTGCACAACGTTCGAGTTCGATTTTCATAGATTAAAAACAATCATAGGCTACTGCTTGAATCTGTTTGATTTTTTAATAATGAAAATTTAGTTTCATCGGACAGCTAGTTGATGTTGATATTGTTTCTTTCGTCGGTTGTTTCTTTTTGTTTTGCTGTGATTGTGCAAGTTCTAAATTGTTTCACATAAAATAAAGTTTTGGTCAAATTATGTGCTTTATGAATAAATATTCCTATAGGTTACAGAGTTTCTGGCTACACCATAAATATATCCACCACAAATATATTAGCATAAATAAAATAGTGCTGATTGTGAATAAAGCGAATAACAATTTGGGTAAACAAAATCACAACCGCATACATAGAGATTATGCAAGTGTTGGAATTTCGAGCCATTATGGGACAGAAAAATATAATTTATTTTAAAATTAAAAATATAAACATAGGCGTATGAGAACTGATTAGCTTGATATTCCTTCAAATTAATTTTGTACGTTAACAAAGAAAACATAGTTATTTAAAAATGTTAATTTCCGGTAAGTTAAAGTGAAAAAGAGTAAAATTATATTTTAACGAAAAATTGCTTCATAAGTGCAGAGTTATTTCAGTGATTCAATAATTCATTTTGTTTACCTAGCTTAGTCCATAGGCTTAAATAATCTTAAAGTAGCCTACGTAATAGTTTAGAACATTCTTTTAAATTCTTTTAATACTTAATTTTAATTTTGTAATTCTTTTCAAACATATTGCAAAGTAATTTTAGTAGTTATTGTTACTGTAGCTGCAATACTGACGCTGTTTATCATGCACTTATTTTAAGAACGTGTTAAATTACCAGATACTACATTTTTTAATAGGCCTATAACTGAACTTGCAAAAATGGTAATTTCTTATTCCCGATATTAATGAAGCATAATAAAAATGAGTCTACTAGCCTATAGCCTATTATCAAAAAAATAATCAAACATTAGGCCTATAAATAAATATGAGCATTTTCAGACTTTTGAAGTTTTAACTTCAGTTATTTAAAGAGTGTTGAATTACAATTATTCATGTTTAAAAGAATACAACAAATATTATTTATGAAATTCATATTACTTTATTAGGCCTGTATGTTTTAATTACTTTTTTACCTTTCGCCGTACTCTGTAGTAACTCTACATCATGTAGGCCTATATTTTATTAGTTTTTGTTGTTGTATATGTAATTTATACAATACATTTTTATTTCATAAAAAAATATATCTCTTAAATAGCACTACTTGTAAATTGTCAATTTTTTTATTTGGTATTACTGTTATTAGTTTCAAATAGGCTTATATTAAATTCTGTAAAGGTATGACGGTTACAAATGTAAAATGTCAAAAGCTTAAATAAAGCAATTTAAAGTGAATCTGTTAAAATTGTTTATAGGCTACATAACGTTTAAGGATAATTAAATACTATGTAGAATTTTATAATTAGGCTATAAAAATACTTAGCCTATTACAATTTTGTTCTGTAGGTCTACGTTTTAATACGAAGACGCGCGAATTGTTAGTGTTTAATTCTTTTAGCATTTAGGCCTAATGTTCGAATAAGAGCTGATTACAGAATAGGCCTATCATAAGCAAGATGTTCAATAGCTGATCTTTGTACTTTAGATTTTGAAATGGGATTGTTTCAAGAATGTTGATACATTTGTCTTAAATTGCTACCACATCTGAAGTGGAAAATAAAAAATATATTTTACAAATCAATTTACAAAACATAAAAGTGACTTAAACTTAACACTAAAATAAAATAGAAACGTACAAACATAATATAAATGTGAAATAAAAAAATTAAGTCGTTCCAATTACAGTATCGCCATTTTCAGTGATGCGCAAGCTGCAATAATAAAACTATAGGCTAACTAAACAAGAAACTATAACTAATTTATAACTGAAGATAGTCGATATTGAGATTGAAACGCTTTGAATCACTAAACATATTAGTTGTGACATTCTGTGTTCAAATTATCTTCTCAAGTTAAATATGTAGGTCTATTAGTAAGTTATAGACCTATAGGTTGGAATTTAAAAAAAAAACACACATACAAATAGTTAGACCTACAAATAAAAATAACACATTATTTTACAAAGTTAGGAAACAAATAAGTTTGCTAAACAAATTATCAGTACAATCTAAGAAAACTCATCAATGAACTTGCCTCCTTTACTCAACTTGGAAGAGTAGGCCTATTATTGTTGGAAGCATAAAAGTGAAGGGTATTATAAAGTACACATTTCTATCAAAGGGTTAATCTTGGTCTAAGAAAATTTAACGTTAATTTTTCTTAGTTCTTATGTAACTAATTTAAGTTACATTAGATTATTAGTAGGCTATTTCTGTTGTAGAACATTTTTAGAACTTGAAAGGCACAGGCCTACAAATATTTTAGAAGAAAAATTTTAACATTTCTAAAAAAGGGAAAGAATGCGAATGTTAACTTTAAAAAAATATGCCTTACTAAGTGTTTCTGCAACTCCAATAATGCTTTGAAAGTAATAGTAGTAGCACCTCCTCTCATCAAACCAAATCATAGTCTACTAAATTAAATTAAAGATTCTTCTTTCCTTAGATTAAAAATAATGTACTTCCTGTTCTCACTGAGTACTGGATTTAGTTTACTGAATTAAAAATATATAGTCTATAAAAAGGAATTAATGATTGCTTGCTAGAATACACAGTGTCGCCTTGTTTCACAGATTGGGCTATTGGCTGAATCTATGGGAACCTCAGGCGTTCACACAGGACATACGGCGCCCAAACTGCGAGGCCTATTAACGATGTTGATTGTTTTTACAATACGCGTAGACTATTCGGAAGGTATTGTTTGCGTGTGAAAAACGGTCTTCCAATTGTTTAAATGCTTTCAGATAATAGAAACGCGTTCTTTGTGGTATTCAATATTTACATTAATAATCTTATTAGTTGTTTTGCTGGGACATTCAAAACTTTTTCTTTTAAGAAAATATATTAGATTTTACTAAGAGTTTCATTGTAGAGAATTGATTAAATATTTACTGAAGACACATAAATTATGAATCACTCATACGAACAAATAATGTTCAACCTACATGTAGCCTAGATATAAACCACTGTTATTTTTATTTTAAAATATTCAGCTAAGTATTTTAAAAATATACTTGGCGTGAAGCATGCGTGCTTTTCACCACAATACTCACGACGAGTATAGAATGTATTAAAATTCAAATCATTGATATTTTTCTAATAATTAACGCGATAGGCCTAAAGCAATTTAAAATTTAACACAGTTTTCCTTTAAAATCTAGGGTTTTCGGTGCTTGCTTTAATGGGTAACTTATGGTTATGGTGTAGGCTATGGTTCATTTTAAGTACCCTCGGGAACGGAATATTTATATATAGCCTAATCATTGCTAAGGCCTACTTCAAATAGTTTCTGAGATAAAGCAGTTTTAAATTTAGGCCTATATGGTTTCCGTAAGACGATTTTTCGGGGATCTCCTTTCCTGGGTACATTATGGTTCCCCTGCTATTCGCCAATTGGTTTTCTACTAAATAATTTAGGCCTATATCTGCATAACGATTTTTAATCGATTTAGTTGAGATTTTTCAAGTAATTCATCAATGTAAACACTGACTGACAAAATTAATATTTTTTTTCGAATAATGTGTTTAAAAATGGTGCCCATTTAAATATTTTAAATGATAATAACTCAGAAAAGTTAATGTTCATAAAAAACGTCAAGGATACATTTTTTGTAACCCGTTTAATTTGCTATCAAACGGTATAAGCTAACTGTGAAAACTATCGGACAAAGGGTAACAGTCCGACAATGTCCACTTTAATTAATTGGGCCATAGTCTACACATGAATTATCGCCTATACACTTTGTTACTATGGGATGTTGAATCTTTCAAACTAATGGATCCATGCGATTTTACTTTGTTTGATACTTTTATTGACAATACCATTTGATTGATAGAAAATTAAACAGGCTATACAAATTTACTTTTTACTTTTTTTTTTTAATAGTGTTTGAATTATTCTATTTTAATTTCTAAATGACCGCCATATTGGAACGGATTATTGGAACAACTTGATAATTTTAAACTAAGTTTTTACATTGATCAGAACCGTGCAAAATGTCAACTCAATCGGATAAGCCGTTATAGAGATAGAAATTATTTAGTAAAACATGCGGATAGCTGTTAAAAAATCGTTTCCGGGCGGGGGGGGGGGGGGGGAGTTTAAAGCAATTCTTTTCTTTAATTTGGCCCACATTAACCCCTCCCCCCCCTTCCTCTGAATTACTAGGCAATATAATAAATTACAAGGTTGTGACGTAGCCTACACACAAACAGATGGCAACAGAAAAAGTATTCCTAGTGTCCAGAGTCTCTAAAAACCAGGGACAATTTTACAATTTGCACAGGTAAACATTTGAAGTTTTAAGATATTTAGTAAGATTCATTTTTATGTCTCCAGTTGCAATAGTTTAACAACTAAATAATGTATATTTATAATATTAATATATTTATATAGGCCTATAGGCCTATACCTTGTTTCCGTCTTGCAACTTATTTTTTGTAGTGTAATACTACGCGCGTTTCAGGAACACGTTCCCATCTTCAGGTTTTATAAAATTTATATAAAATTTTTACTCACATGTGAGCACGTCATAATTCAACACAAACACACACATAGCCTATACACAAACCAAACACGAATTATTGCACATATTATTAAAAACAAAAAACAAAGTTTAATTTTTTTTTAAACAGTTGCCTTTAGGCCATGTTGACGTTGCACCGGTCACTGGTCGACTGAGCGATTACATCCGTTATCTCAATCGTCAATACTATTTATAGGCCTACAGGTAGCAATTGCAGTGTTATACAGGCTATTCGATTTAAAATATAATTGTTAATTGAGGACTAAGCTACTCTGGTGCAAATTAGCTTGGTAAATTTCAAATTCTTCTATGCATTCATTAGGCGACCTTTTTTACATAAATGCAATGGGATTAAATTCTGTAAGCCTATAATAACTTACTGTAGGTCAATACTGAAGGCCAATAAATAGTATTGACGATGGAGATAACGGATGTAATCGCTCAGTCGACCAATGACCGGTGCAACGTCAACATGACCTAAAGGCAACTGTTTTAAAAATTATTAAGCTTTGTTTTTAATTATATGTGCAATAATTCGTGTTTGGTTTGTGTGTAGGCCTATGTGTGTGTTTGTGTTGAATTATGACGTGCTCACATGTGAGTAAAAATTGTATATACATTTTATAAAACCTGAAGGTGGGAACGTGTTTCTGAAACGCGCGTAGTATTACACTACACAAAAAAGTTGCACGACGGAAACAAGGTATATATATATACATAGGCCCTATATTAATATTAAAAATATACATTATTTAGTTATTTAGTAAGGTTGTAAATGTAAATGTGTTTGCGGTTAATAACAATGTTGCTGTTCGCTAACTTTGAACCTTCAAGTGTTATGGGCTATTTATAAAAATTAAATATTTTTAAAATTTTCTTGTTCTTTTTTTTACATTTACTGTATTATCTTCGCATTATTCTACCCGACAATTTCGAATTAAAGTAAGTTAAGCTAACTTCATATCCATAATGCAGGTAATGCCAGCATAGTAGCCTCTTCACTTTAAAGAAGATTTAGTTGGCTTCAATGTTTTGTAGTTTTAATTAAAATATGTGCTAAAAAAAAAAATACTTTAACTTTCAAGCCTACACGATAAGAAGTCCTTCTAAATCTATTTTACCTTTTTTTCAAGCGGAATCTTTAGTTTCAAACCCAAGGGATTGCGTTCGCCGATTGTAAAGCTTTCGAATAACAAAACTGTTTTCAAAGAATCGCTGAATACAATTTGACACAAGATATATAGTCGGAGTGTGACAGTGGCCGTGTGAGGAATGCACTAGTGACCAGGGGCAGACGGAGTGACGGCGGGGGAGACGCCCCCCGGGGTATGACTGATTGGCACAATATCTCAGCCCTCAAATCCATGCAAATGTGGTAGGTCTACTGACAGGCTTATAGTGAAAGGGTTCAGAATCACTTTGTCTACTTAAAGTCTACAAAACTTTGTGGTCTACAATATTTATATAAACGGGATCTTAGGCCTATACAAAATAGTATTTGTTTATGTCAGTAGCCTATAGCCTATAACTATTTGATTGGTTGGAAAAGTATTCATCAATATTGAAAGAAAATTAAACATATTCCCGTATGATGGTTTATTTTCCACTTTATTTATAAATTAATTTTGATAATATTAGGCCTAATTAAATGAACTGTTTATAATTTTGATTTTATTAATACATTAGTCCTATTACTAATAAGCCAGTCTGAATAATTAATATAGGCTATAGGCTATCATATTCACTCCAGCGAGTGGCGTAACAAAAACACATGTAGTCAATAAAATAAAATCCTACAGAATGGTTTTCAACTACACCACTTCTTAAGTCTATCTGAAGTAACCGCTTACCTGAGAGAGAGAGGAAGATATAGGTTTGAGTGACACGGCACGGAGTGAATCGCGATAACATTGATATAACTCTCCGCCACGTCACCCTCCCTGCCGCGAAGTGATGTCTTCATCTTCATCCAACATCATCTGTTCGTCATAGTCGAAGTTGAGGCTGCCGAGTCAGCTGATCAATTTTCTAAACACAGTTTTCCTAAATCTAAAAAAAAACAAAGTTCATGTACAGCCGATGACAATTAATCGTAACAAAACTATTGTCCTGCTGTAAAATAATGAATGAAGATGAATATTGGGTTCGATTTTAAATAATCGCCGAGGAACAAACCGTTATACTGTAGAACAATACGCAATTAGAGAAGAAGATTCCTATTAATCAATAAGTAAAAGCTTGTGACAAATTAAGATTCTTCAGCAGGGACATAGGCCTACTAAGATAGGACTAAAATATTTTGTACGATTAGCATTTTAAAGAACATTAGTTTATACATAATACTTTTATTTACACTACACTAAAGCAGCTGTTTTTCAATACAAACACTGAGGATATGTTATATGATGTTACAAGTTTTAGTCAAAGTTTGGTGAAATATCAAAACATAATTGTTTCACAAGAAGACCTACACTTGTAATTATTAAAGTACATTTGCTCAAGTTTACAAGTGAAACTTATTTAGGCGTGGTAGGGTAAGTTGGTCAGATCAGAC
>JAGFPH010000300.1:585730-609399 GCA_018207615.1 Philaenus spumarius | reverse complement strand
GAAGCAAGTTAGACACGACTTTATAGCCCGTCTGGTTCAATACCATACGAGTGCACGGTAGCTCAGGAAGCAAGTTAGAGGTGCAAACTGTCAAAGCGAGTGCGCAGGCCTAGGCCTATTTCGTACTCGCAGACAGCTATTCAGTGCCCTCGTGAGTAGACCAATTTCCGAAATAGTTGGTTGAAACCCTAAAACACATTAAACTCAATTTTGGAAATTTGCTCAACTCAGTCATAGGTTTAGCTGCGCGATCGAATACTATTTCCATACGAAAAGTTTCCTGAGTACATTTTCTAATTTGAAATAAAGACCTACATTTCACAAGAATGATAACATAAAATCTCGTTTGCCTTTTTCTATTTCTGATTAGGCCTACTATTTTTCTATTTTTAAATATATTTTTCAGAAAATATTCTAGAAATATTTTCTTTCTCCTACTTAAATCTCTTTGTGAGTTCGTCATCATTTTGCAATAGTTACAGTATACAGGATATCTTAGCGGGGTAATTAGGATCGGATTGTATTCCTATACATTGAAATACATGGAAAATATTTAGTAACTTTTTTTAAATTTTGGCTTAGTTCATTCGCAATCCGCCATTTTGTTCTTTTAAAAAACCGACTGTAACGCCAGAAATATATAAGATATTGAGTTCAAATTTGGTATAACTTAGGCCTAAGCATTTTACGACCATAATTTTAGGCCTAAGCATGTACATTACGATTTACAAGTGTACCAAACACCAACAATTTATTTTATTAATTTTTAAAATGGCGGCTGTTACAAATGTTTAAATCTTGAAACAGTTAACGTAACAAAAAACGTAAGTTTACAAGAGTCGAACTAGGCTATTTGTCTATTTAACGACTGACAAAATAACTTTTTGTAGTTTCTATAGGTAACCAAGTTATTGACGAAAACCAAAAACATAATTTCTAGGTAATTTTCTATAAAATTTAAAAGTAACCTATATTTTTCAAAGTATATTAGTAAAAATCGTACCTTCACCTACTTTTAATCTCCGAGTAGATTTACATTTTCCGGATTATTTTCTTAGTCTTTTTTAATCTCTGCGTACATTTTCTGACTAACTACATTTTTCCAAAGATAGGCTAACCTACAGATTACCTTACAGATTAAATTTTTTAAACAAATATTTTTTAAAGATTCTTTTACAAAAAATATTACTTTCACCTACTTTAAATTTTCAGTGTAGGCCTATTCTACACTACCACCACCCACCAAAAAATAAAATTTAAGATTTATTTAATTTAAACTTTTACATATACTTTTAAATTCTTTTCAAAATTATAGTGTTTATAAGATCAAGATTTTAGATAACTCGAAACTAATAAAATTATCTAGTATGTTAATTATGTAATTACATTATTAATACAAGAGTAACTTATAATTTTACCGAACATGGGCATTTTTACTGAGTAATAATTTAATGTAATCGCATTGATAATTATTTAGGGCCTATGTTACCTATTTCATATTTCCGTATTTGGTTATAATATTATGTGAGCCATATTATAATTATTGATAATTTATTATTACACGTTGTTGTTTATTGTTAACTAGTAAGTCCCGGTGAAAAATCACAGGCTGATTGATTAGATACACACTAGAAATACATCATTTAAAAAACAAACTATTTGAAAATAACATTTAGGCCTACTTATATAGGTCTACCTAACTATGCTGACGGGGATTTTTAACTCGGTAAATGTGTACAATAATAAGGATTATATAACTGTACGCCTATTTTTTAAACATTTTTGTTTACATACGTTATAAGCCTATATATTTAAAGAAAGATAAAAATACTATATTTAAATTGCTTTTTATTTCATATTGATAGATCTCATGATTTAGAAGTTATTAATATTAGGCTATAGTGAGAAATTAATAATCGAATTTGTTTATATGTTATACGAAGATGTACGAATGTTTCCGAAGTTAAACGAATATGTAATTAATTTGTATAAACACATAATATATTGATAATAAAAGATTGTAGGCTATTTAATATACAGTTTATAACCTTCAAGCAAATATTATATTATAATTATTATAACGTAATAATTATTATATTATTATTATAACGTAGGGCCTATATTATAGCATACATTAGTTCTATAACTCATTAAAAAAAAAAATCAACTTCATAAGAATTTATAACGACTGAAGTTTTAAACAATACCCCAAACTATAATCTACACTGGGTTTGTTTAAATATTACAGATGATGGGTGAAATCAGCTGTTATACTATATGTTACTCACGTACGTAGGCCTATATATGTATGTAATTAAAGTAGATTCACTTTGAATATTTAAATTTGTAAGTTTTACTTTTTCATCTGATTACATTTACAACCTTCAGAACGTTATTTATTTTTAAGTAGGCCTAGGGTTTTTTAAAGTGCCACTTTTCCGGATTAATTCATCATAATTTTATCTAAATGATTATATTTCTAAATATATTATCAAAGTTCCTGAACGTTATGTTGGCCTACACGAATGAAAATTTCAAACAAAGCTAGTTTCAACATTAATCTCTCTACTTAAAACATAGCCTACCCGAAGCGAGACTTGTTTCAGTGAATAGTCCCAAAGAAATGTGTAGAGAAAGCACAGTACAGGATGTTTTTATATATCCAGCAGTATTTAGTGAAATATTCCCATTGTAAGAGGAGAAGTGTTGACAGCTAACAACGGCTATTTATTGAAACAAAGTACTGTACCGGCATTCTGAATAGAAGCGTCCGCCATTTAAGCGCCAATGACGACCTACAAAATCTAGTAGACTATATTGAATGTTTAATAAAATCTGATCTATTATTTTCTGTCCTTCTTTAAGTAATACAAAAACGTTTTAGAGAAATATTTAAAAGTCTGAAATTTAAAAATAATAGTACCATTGTGTAGACTAGAATGAGGCTTACAAGTTCTGTACACCATAATCTAAGTTACATAAAAATTGAGTTAGCAACAATCTTAACAGGGAGTCTACAGTAATAGCGAAAATGAGCAAAACTAACAAAAGGCATAATTAGCTTTACATGTGAGCTATTCTAAGTAGGTTTGTAGGGTTTATGCGAACAAAAATAGAGAAGATGGTAATACTATGCAGTCAATATGTTTTGAATTCAGGGGCACATCGAACTCTAACTCCTTCCTTTCTCTACGCACAGGTTTTAAAAGTATGTATTACCAAAGATTTAGAATAATTCCTAACCACAAAGATAAGGTGTAAAATAATATTATTAAGTTTAATAAGATCAAATTATTAATTTTGCGATTTTACAAGAGTTAGCCTATAATAAAGGTTTAAAAGAACCAGCATTTATTAGGCCTACTCATAAATTATATCAAATCCTAACCAAAAGATTAAATGTGCAAATTATGAAATCATCTGTTAATGGAAATGACACAGAAATAGCTTACATGCTGATTTAGAGGCGTGGAATAACCATTGGTCGTAGTATTTTTTATTAAAGTCGTTTTGAAACAGTTCGAAGTATGAAAACCTTGGCGAGCGAGTCAAATTAATACTTCTCTGTACGTCTGCTGTTGAATTTATTTGTATAACAATTTATATACTTTACTTAGTCAACTCCTATAAAATCGAGTGTACGTACGTCCGAGAGTAACAATATAGTATAGGGCATACGCAAGGTACAGATTTATTTAAAGGCCTAATTAAATTTATTATTTTAAGGTATTTTGTTTTAGGACTATTTTTATTCGTTAATATATAACAGCTGTAGTAGTACTTCAAAAACTATTTGAACCATTTAAAATTATGTTACAACGGTCAAAATAAAGTTTTGTGTTGTTATTACAGGAACAATAATGTAGGCTACATTTATTCATCTGATTTTTTTTCTAACATGTATGCTTCCGGATGACTGTAGTTAGCGCATGTTCATGGTCTGAATTAAATCATTGCTAATGTAATGGAATCATATAAATTTGAGCTTCTGTTAATTTACACTAATATAGGCTTACTGATAGGCCTAATGGAAACTTGGATGAATTTTAAAGTGAACAATAACACATTTTTGCCTAAATGTCCGTATTTTATAGTTTAACATCGTTGATTTAAGAACGCCCCTATTATTAAAATGTATGATCTTTTCTTTCGTTTTTAGTAATTATTTAAGGTCTTTGAGTAAAATGTTTAATGTGACACTTTTTCTGGCTTGTCTACTTCCTGACGCAACATTTTGATTATTCCGATAAATCAAACAATACAAGCTTGCGCATGCGCTATAGCCTATACTTTTTGTTCGCTGTAAACTATTAGGCAATATATATGCCTACATCTTATAATATTAATAATTGTAGGCTCTGTACAACTACCATGTACAAAATCCCTAAAGGTATCCATTTTTATCCATTTATATAGGCTATATCTTGTTGTTTGTAGGCCTAAGTATCTTCTAAAAACGATGTAAAAAAAGGATTGTAAAAAGACATACATTTTTAATAAATTCTAACCCCTCAAAACAGCTCTTATGGCTTACATTAGTTCTATAACTGTTTGCAAAATACCTTTGCATGTTCAACGTGAGCAGGCACATTAAATTTAATATTTTGTTATTACTGACAATGTATTAGACTAAGTGTAATAAAATCCTTATAATTAATTGTCCTATATAATATTTACCGAATTGAGAAATCCCCTCACCATAGTTAGGTGGGGCCTAGATAAAGTTTGTTATTTGCAAAACTATTGTTTTAATTTATGTTGTTCTGATGGTTGTCTCATTAATCTGCCCATGATTTTTCACGGGGCTTACTATAGTAATTAAATAAATTATAATCTAAAAATATTCATACAAAGTAAGGCAAAGTAAAATGCCGCTCACCGTTAAATAACAAAGTAAATCAATTCAAGTATTTCTAAATTATTAGTTCCCCAGCTTTATATAAACAATATATATTGGCGCATTAAAGCTTTTTACGTATCCGTGAATAATATCAATCATTATTTTTAATGAGACGATGCATTAAAGATGGCTTTTGTTGCGCAGAAACGGGTCTCAGTGTCTGGACAGTATTGTAGAATGGACCACAGTGATAACACAATGGCGATAGGATAGAAGGCACACGTACTCCAAAGTTGTTTGTAAATGTAAGGTATCATAAGATTAATTAAAGACGAGCGAAGCAAGAAAGCGTAAAGCTGGCAAGTCATCTAACACGCCGACAATGGTATTAATTACTCAACCACTTTTAGTGGCGCCGCCTATCGAGTGGGTTCAACAACATAAACCCCATTGAGCCCTTAATATAACCTTTTAACAGCTATTTAAGGTGTCATTAAGAGTCCTTTAAACTAGCATACATTATTATACAAATAGAAGCTTAGTTGTTTAATTTTAAGCAATTCAAAATAATTTTATTTGATAAATCGTGCTTGAAAGATTAGACAATTTACTTAATAAAGTTTATTGATTAGTCCATGCTGAATATTGATTAGCCTATAATATTATCAAAACTATCAAGGGATATCAGTAATATAGCGTCCAACTAAATTATTGCCTAATGTTTGGGTGTTGAATCCGTCAAACTAATGGACGCTGTTTTACTGCGTATACCCTTAGCACGGCAGTTATAACATTCGATAGTAAATTAAATAAGCTACACAAAATTTCTCTTGACTTAAAAAAAAAAAATACTGTTTCTAGAGTTATTATAATTGAATATGTTTCAATGGCGACCATTTTGAAACGTATTATTGCAAACAATTGATTATATTTTGTCAAACTAGGTAGCCTATGTACATTGATGAGTAACAAACAAAATTTCAACTCAATCAATTAAGTCGTTTTAGAGATATGTATTACTTAGTACATACAAAAACAAAATGGCGGTAGAAGAAGCGTTTCTAGACATATATCTATAGGACGCAATTCAATCTTTTGTGAATGATAAGTATAAATTTAAGTTACTATTCAATACATTCGCTGTAAGTAGGCAAACAATACGTTTTGTAGCATTTACCTTACAATTTTAGCCAAGCACAGCAGTTCTTTTGAATATATTATTTAAAACGGTGTGGAACTGTACCGATCCCTTGGGGTTTTGATAAAGCTTGTATTTCTTCAATTCCGTTCAAAATGTTCAAATATTTGTAATAAGGCCCCTGCTCTCCTCGTTCACCAACCCCATGACGAAGCAAATACTACCAGATTATTGTAAACTCTGAGATGTCGATTGAGCTGTGACCTACACATAGCTACAATAGACACGACCAACCCCAATAGTTGGAATTGCGTCATGCATTGTAATTTCACCATTAGTAACCAACATTTAAAACAAATTTTGATATTATTATATAGTTAGATATAGGCTATCTGCTTATATATATAGATTTGAAGGTACACGAACAATAAGATATAAAATAAATAAATGATTAGTGAGGAAGAACAAGTGTTGGGTTTGTTAGCCCAAGAACATGTAAAGAAAATTGTTTACATATTTTATCTATATATATAAAAATGAATTGCTGTTCGTTAGTATCGCTAAAACTCGAGAACGGCTGGACCGATTTGGCTAATTTTGGTCTTAAAATTTTTGCAGTAGTTCATAGAAGGTTTATACGTAAAGAAAATTTTGAAGAGTTTCCCGAAAAGTTTTAAATTTGGAAGAAACTCAACCGCCTTTACTGTATGAACTCAAAACCATAGCTTAAAAAAACAGCTGTTCATATAAAAAGCTTAGCAACACGTTATGTATGTTTACAATCATTACCATAGCAACATTACTTAGCAAATGAATAATCACTTTAAAGCCGGTTCTACACGATGCTACGAACGCTCGCTCCAATGTTGGACCGAACGTTTGGGACAAGTAAGTTCGACAGATGGTACATTGAATGTTCCTGCTACACGGTGAATCGAATGTTTGACCCAATATTTAAGAAAACAGTTTGGTTCAAACGTTGGTCCAGTTGCAAAAATGGATGAGGATGACAGTCTATAATAATATATGTTTTAATTGTACACATTTAACGGGTTAAAAATCCCCACATCATATTTAGGCAGGCCTAAATAAAATTTGTTTTTAAAATAGTAAATTTTTTAAATTATATTTTTTAAATGTATAGTATCTAATTACCGGTAATCTGTTTCTGGATTTTCACGGGAACTTATTAGTATCAAGTATGAAATATAAATTGTAGCCTACTTAGGCTACCTGTGAAAATTTAAATGAATAATATTACTGATTAAAATTAAACACAGAGATAAACATAAATAAACAAGACGGGTCTTTAGTGTAAGTAGAGAGTAAATAGTGCTACATATGAACGAGGCGTGTAGCCGTTGAATCGAACTAACATTTTCCTTCAAACGTTGGAGGCATCCCTTTGACTCGGTGCAAAAATACCGACATCGGCCCGAACATGGTCAAATGCGAATGTTCGACGCTCGTTTATGATAAAAATTACTAAAATTTGTAAGGTTTAATAATGAGTTACCAAATTTTCTATCGTTGCATTGGCTGGAGAAAGTAAAACAATCTGTTCAGAATAATGTATTAGTGTTTCTTAATATTCCATAATAACATAAATGATTTTATAAAAATGGTTTATTTTTAATGTCTGTCTTCCAAAGAATTTTTAAATGTATTTAAGGGGCTCCGGAGCACATAAATTTTTTTTTTCATTTTTTTGTTTTTTTTTGCTTGTTATTGCCCTTTTATTTTTTAGCTTTAAAACAAGCCTAAATTTATTATTATATCTCAACTCTAAGTGGGTAAAAATACTTTTTTTTGGTTCGTATGTCACATGAGAATAAGACAAATTTTGTATCACATTCTTAATAATTTTATATAATTTATCCAATTTGAAAATAATTAAAATTGCCGCCTATGGTGGGAATTTTCATTTTGGTAGGGATATTTAGCTTTTTCTGTAGTGCCAAACCTGATTATACAGTCTTTGTTGACATTCAGATGATGCCCCCTGCATATGGGGTTGGTATGTACTAAATATGTAAGTAAAGCTTTAAACGAGTTTTCCGGAAATCATATATTTTATTCACAAAATTAACATTTTATCAAAATCTATCTAACATATTGATCTGAAATTTTCAGGGGTTGTTTAATGGCGTATACTACAGGTTTTAACGAGAGCATTTTGTAATATAAATGCTAATTTCTAAGTTATGACTGAGAAATACGACAAAACTTGGTCAAAATTCTATTAATTTATAAAAATAATGACAAAATTTATTCAAATGCTTGTATTGCAAAACCCTCACGTTAAATTTTGTATTTAGGTAGTACTAACACACTGATAAAATTTTACTAATTTTGATCCAGTAGTTTCTGAGAAAATGTTCCTTAAATATTGTATTTTTAACATTGCCGAGATAGGGTGCTCCGGAGCCCCTTAAACCAAATCGTACATGTTTTTTTGCAATTTTAGTATCCAGTAAACATCCTTTCCTCATTTTGGCCCGTTCTATTGCTACAAAGTTTGGTAACGTTTATAATATTATACCCTCGACAAAGACCCGCCTGTAATCTGTCTTTTGGGTTAAACCACTGTACTAAAGTAGGTTTCTTTCCGCACTATTAATTCCTCATTTCGGCCCATTATGACTCCACCGCCTTCGATAGTTTAGCCAGAGAATGCGGTTGTTCACGGGTGTAAGCGTGACAATGGAGGGCACGAGCCTTAACAATGTCCACTTCTGCTTTCTGCACATTCTTCAGCTGCTGTCTTGCCTTGCCTGGCCACCTTGGGCTTATAAGAAACATAAGTTCTCCTTTCTGTCAAATGGCAGTTTAATGACCTGACTCCGACAGCGGTAAACCGACGTCAGTGGTCAGTAGTTTGTTCCTTCACGTTCAGGAAAATCCTGTTAATATAATTTATTGGGAGAAAATAGTCAACTTACTTCAATACAGAATAAAGGTTAGGCTATGTTTACATTTCCTGCCTAGAACTAACCTCAGTATTAATAACACAGTAGAGCCTATATCGCACACACTTGGGCCAGTTTTCCGTGACTTTCTTAAAAAAAAAAAAAAAGTTAAAGGTAATTTTCTAGTTTTTTTTCAATAATCCCATCCTAAGTTTAAGTTTCGGTTAAATATTATATTGCATCAATCAAAAATTCCTTTGTTCTAAGGCTAACTACACAGGTTACGACAAACTGCCAAATCATCAATTAATATAAAAGCGAGTGCTCAAGCTGTAATACTACACAAACCATTTGAACCATTTAAAGATTCAAGGTTATGTTAACAACTTTTAGGTTACGTTTTGTGTTGTTATTATAGACATAGCCTATTAATAATGTATATTTAAAGCCTATGGTTGATACATTTAAAAAAATGAACACAATACCAAGCTTAGAGTATACTTTAAAGTTATGACTACAACTTTGATAAAAACGAATGCTAAAAACCTTTAAGCAGAATCTTCGATATGGATTTTCATTTATTGATACTAAATAAAACGAATAAATCAAACACTAGGCCTACAACCAGAGTATGCGCATTAGTACCCGGTTGTACAATATATTATAGTTTGTTGTTTGCATGCCCAAGTAATTTCTTCTAAAGTAAACAAAAGGGATTGACAAATATACATATTATTCAACTGCTTTTAAATTCAAAGGCCTACATTAATTATAGGCCTACAGCCTAACAGTTTGAAAATACAATTAGGGGCTACGAGTTCAACGTGAGTAGGCAAGTCAAATTTAATATTTTGTTATTACTAAAAAGGTAACACTATAGTATTGTACACATTTACCGAGGTAAAAATGTTCACAACATAGTTAGGTAGCCTACGCCTAGTTAAAGTTTGTTGTTTTAAATTTTAATGTGTGTTTCTTATGTGTATCTAGTTAATCTGCCTGTGATTTTTCACTCGGCTTACTATAGTTATAAATTAATACTGGCTTTAAATAATATGTAGTTTATTACTGGTTTGAAAGTTATAATACATTATTTATCCTACTGGTTTTTACTTAGGCTACCATAGTATGCAGGCAATGCACAATTACAATAAATCACATTTTTGTTTTATTATTAGTGTAAGCCCAAATAAAATAACAGTTTATGTACTTACTTAGTTAATTTTTGTATTTTGTTTTAAATAAACATAGTAAAATCGGGTATTTAATTGCACACACTTTAGGAAATAGCATTGATTTAACACATATTATCATAAAATAATTTTAAATGGTAGTAAATCTGTGCACATACTGACTTAGAGTCAGTTGACTCTAAAAAATCAAATGAAAATTTTAGAATGGTGTGCAAATGAACTCAAAAGCAGCTTTCTGGCAACAACAAAATCTCGAAATATGACCTACAGCACATTAAAAATAAACATTTGAGGTGTGAATCCGGTATTGGCTAACCGATTTTAACGATTTTAAAAATCATTTCATCTCGACAAGTATAGATACAAAAATGTGTTTGTTTTTACATTTTTTAAAACTACCACCTCTTAATTTTTTAATGGTTATTGTAAGGAGCTTTTCCCATAAATTTTGCTGGAATCATATTTTCATAAATCATGTTAAGAACTAGTAGCAACAATGTATTTTTTAGTAGGCCTACAAAACTATGTTTTTGATTACCAAAAATTTAAAATGTTTAATGAAGAATAATAGACTACTTTATGTGAAAGCATTATTGTTAACTTTTCTTGTTATTAAAAAAAACCCTGTGAGAAAAAAAGTAAATGTGTGCGGTCGTGGGACCCCCGTCAGGAACGAATTTCATCACGCCTTTCCTTCATTCCTTTTACCAGCCTTAACGGCAACATACACCCATAATTTTAATCTTTCAATTGCCGTTTATTATTAGATTGTTTTTTATACAAATATTTACAGTCTCCATACGTTTAATGTTATAGTAAATGTGGAGAATTAACCTGAGTTAAGGAGCTTCGTTCCAAAACGTTTTCTTACTTTGATCTGCACGGCAAAATGAACAAATTAAAAAATAAACGGTACCAGGAACTGGCACATACTTTCTCACAAACATATTTAAATTATTAAACAGATTCACGGTGACTTGTAGGGTGGGGTAGGAGAGGTGATTTTGTATTAAAGTTGTTTTCCCATAAAAGTCCATAAAATAACGGAAAACCAACTTTTCTCAAAAACGGCTCGAACGATTTTGATTAAAATTTTACAGTTTATAGTACTTTAGGTCCCTAATAAACTATAAAATTTTAATCAAAATAGTTAGAGCCGTTTTTAGAAAAGTTGATTTTTCCGTTATTTTAAGGGTTTTTATGGGAAAATTACCCTTAAAAATAAAAAATTCACAAAAATGAAAAAACGCCTGGAGATACCGTGGATTAGTACCTCCATACCAAATTTCATCAAAATCGGACGACTGGTTTAGGCTCTAGTTCTGATAACATCCACACGGACACACATACAGACACACACACAGACATCACTCCGAAAACCACTTTTTTAGGTTCAGGGGGACCCAAAACGGATATTTCCACCAAAAACTCAAACTCGAAAATTTTTACGAATACAATACTTTCTCCATATACTATGGTATAGGGGGAGAAAGTAAAAACCATTTACAAAATTTGTTAACCTGCACTGGGTTTCAAACATTTTTTTTTTGTTTTTAATTTTTATTGGACTAGATAAAAATCACAAAAAATAACAATTTTAGGTAAGCCATCTTTAATGTTTATATTTTGAGGTCATATTAGTGATTAGCGACTAGGGACTTAATGACCTTTCATACGAAAAAATGTTTTAAAACTTCAACCATAGTTAAATTTAAAATAAAATAGCAGCAATTTTGAATCCGCTATCTTAATATTAACAATACATAGAGTAGGCTAGATAATATTTGATCGGGCATACACGGAAGAAAGATTGTGTAAACAACTGTAGGGCCTACACTTCTCTATCTTGTACATACTGTTACGTTTAACATAAAAACAAACAAGCAAGACCTACAACTGCCTGAATGATATTTACAAGCACAGTTGGACTCCAAGATGTTCTCCAGAAGTCAACAGACAAAAGTGAAGACAACGTTGGGTATAAGAAAGGTGTGTTCGCCGAAGTGTGACGGGGTGTGAAGTAGGCCTATCCAAAGTGTTTGTTGTAAGAGTTCGTCCCCCGTCGTGTCTTCCCTCCTATACACTATATAACCAACTTATCAATTTTAAATATCCCATATTTTTCAAGCTGTTTGCTTTCTACAAAGAAACTTTCAGCTGTTTATTGGATACGAAACTAAAACTGCATTGTTGTTTGGAAAATATACATCTCCGTTATTTTTCTATTTAGTGGCTTTCCTAAGCCGCAGTTAGGGTACATTAGTTCAGTTTATTTAGTTGAGGTATATTATATAGTATTTGATGTTCTGCTTTGTAAGCTACTGCTTAGCTTTTGTAAACAATTATTTTCATTGCAAGTATTCCGGCCTTCTGTGGCTTACTGATGCTTTCATTTCATAAATACAGCTCATAATAATAGAGACTTTAATTCTTACGACACAAGAGAAAGGGAAGATTTCACCATAGATTCAAAATCTATAAAAACTTCCAGTTTACGCCGAAATGTATTTATTAATATCCCAAAGTATCTTAAATAATTAACGTTAAAAAGTAACATTGTTGCAGAGGAATGCGTATTCGGTATAAATGTTTTGCTCACTCTGACCTACTTAGGCACAAATATATATTTTTTATTTTGGTAAATGTTTGAGGGTGGTTCTCATACAATCAACCCTTAGATATTATATATCTTAAACTCGAATTTTGCAATACTGCTTTTTATTACAATCTTGGAATACATAAATATCAGCTTGAAATCAGGTACTTTGTTATAGTTTAAGGTTTTGGTCACATAAATAAAAACAAATTTGTAAATTTTTAATTTTTAAAGCCCTTCAACTAATACAAATTGAAATAAAAAGACAGTTAAATCATTTTTTACAAATGACCTCATTTTGTAAACGATTTTATGATGACCAACGTTGTTTGAAATTACAATTCTATAGTATTAGGCCTACTCCTTTGTAACGTCGTTTTCCAGCCAACATGCTTGTTCCGCTCAAACTGTTGTGACCAAAATAGTACAACTTACTAACAGAATATTATTATTTTTGTAATACACATGCATACATTTATATTTATTTCTATAAACTCAAATTATTTTCAAAATGTTTTAGTCTGAGCACCAACTAACCTTAAAATTAATTTCCAGCCTCAGCTTTTATTAGAATTCGAACATCAAAATAATATTTTTTTAGACGTTGTTGAAAATGAGTTGACATAAGCTAATGACGTAGTTGTTTTATTGTTGTCGAAATTACAGTCAAAGCTGTGTCTTACAGTATAGAAGTAATGTGTTTTAAATTAATGTATGGTTTTTTAACATTTGTTTCTAGAGCCCACAGGACCGATTTTAATCAATCGGTGACCTTTAATTTCGGTGTCCTTGCAATGCGTGCATTGAACAAAATTCTTAAGTAATCAATTTTTAAGAAAACCACGTTATTAAACCGGCTGACACCTAATAGTAAAGGATAATTAGCAGCCTCTTTGGGTTTTCATTGAGAAAATTCGAGAAAAGTGAACAAATGGCTATTGTTTTGGAATAAACTAAAACAAATTTTAAAATCATTCTACCAAACAATCTTATCCATCAGCTTTATTTAGAATATAAGAACATTACTCTGTACAAAAAGTTTTAAATTAACTGTTCTAGTTACTCAAAATGATTAATCTTAAAAAAATCTACTTTTTAAAAATCGGTTACGTAGCAAATTGTTTTACAAAAGAACAAACATCTATATACAGTCCTATGTACATAATGTAGCGTATATAAATATGAAATAGGATTTCTTTAAACAGGGAAAGTATTAGAATAACCTCTTTCGTCACGTAAGCATATTTAAAAAATTGGGTAGTTAAATAAAACTATTCATTTACAATTCTACCAACAATATATTAACTATATTACAAGTTATACAAATGGACCAATACCGAGATTTGAATCCACGATATTAGCGTTCCGTGATAATACTCTGCAGATTGAGCTACTCCGATCACATCAGACTTATTAAACTATAATTGAAAAAACATCGATTAAGAACATCTGGTGTGATCAGGATAGTTAACTTTAACACGGGACTTTAGAAGTCCTGGGTTCGAATCCCGTTCATAGACCAAGTTAACCCTTACTGGGGAAGTGTATAGAGGAAATATAAGTAATTTAAAATTGCAACAATAGGCTATCTATATTACTCCTAACTTTTCCTTTGCGATATTGCTCAGCGGATAATACTAAATACTGTGTGATAATAGTTTTTAGATAAAATGTAAATGTTTGTAACCAATCCGAACTGTATATAAACTAAAGACCGATACAAAATCAATTCTCTTTATTGTTTACTCGATATACGATTTATTAGCGAATAAAAATCATATATATTTATGTATGTATGTGTGCGCACTCTAACGGACGCATTTTACGTCCGATTTGGTCCAAATTCGGTACACAGGTTGGTTTTCTAAGTCGCTTGGACGAGTTCGTCAGCCAAAAAAATTGACCGGAAGTAGACCAAATTTTTGACAGGAAGTAACATTTTTTTTGAGATTTTTCGTACTAGAAATAAACTTTTTTGAAGTTTTCTTTTAAAAAAATAGACATATGAAATAATTCTGCACATTTTGTTTTTTTACGCAACTTTATAGCCCATCTGGTTCCCCCAAAAACAATCAAAACGTAAAATACCGTAAAAATACCAGAATTAAATCTACGACTTTTACCTTGGTGACCGATGGCAATATATTTGGCACATGCTGGCAGCAGTTACGTGAGTTGATCAATTTCCCAAATAGTTGTTTGAAACCCAAAAACATATATAAATTTAATTTTGGAAATTCGTTCAACTCACGTCAGCGGTTCAGCTGCGTGTTCGAATAATTTTTTTAATATGAAAAAAGAAAACTATTATTCCTACAACTATGCCACTGAATTCATTGATTACATATATAAACATTATGTCTATTGCCTACTGCATTGGATGTTAGAGATGCAAGAAGCAAATGGTTTCAAAGTTGAGAAACGGAAAAGGGGTGACAATAGCTGGAATGATACATGGCTGGGGACAGTTGGCTAGCGCGTCCCCATACATCACCTACAAAACTTGCACTGTCACATAGCTCGGGTATCTCTTTCCCCTCCCAGTCACTCGAAATAAGTGTTTTTATAAACTTCGGTAAGAGTAGTTTATTATAAGAAGGCCTTTGAAGATTGTAGCTAGGAAAGCGACACTACAAACAATAAAATTGCCAATCCAAGCATTTTAAACTATAAATGGCGCTTAAAATGTTTTAGAATGAGTTACTTTCACTTAAAACATTAATAAATAGTCATATCAGTTTACGTAAATAGAAGTTAAGACGTGTTTAGGCCTGTAAATGGTTTTTGGTAAATTTTATTATAAGAGAAAGTTAAAAGAGTAAAAATTTATAATATTTGACTATCTTAATGGTTTTATTGGCTATCTTATCTTAGGTCTGTTAACTGCACAGAAGGTTAATTCAACTACTAAACTTTTTGGGTTGATCTAGAACATTTGATTGTATCGGAATTCTCCTATATTGTAAAAACTTAATAAAAGATTTCAAGGAATCATTTATATCTGTATTTTACATAAATCAGACCAAATGCAGGATGTAATTTTTACACACTAAACTATTGTTCAAACTTTAATATTACTTAAAGTTTATGGTAGTTATCTGTAATAAAGTAAACTACATATAAACCTTCAAATTAATTATACACATAAATTTTAGTTGTGAGTTGTATACACAAACTTATCCAGAAATTTACTTTATAAATTAAGATTCAGTTAATCATAACAATTTAAATTTGATTATTGATATCATGGAAATATAGTGTCAAAACTACATCAAAACCTAGCGTTAAAATCTCCATTACAACTTCGGCCTCGGCAAGCTATAGTAGGTAAAGGTTGAGATAGCTTTCACAAGTTTAAATGAAAACAGCGGGGATTACACTCACAAGGGATTTTATTCCGATTACGAACCGTAATAAACCCCCACAACAACCCCCTTTGACTTAAATATTATCCAACGAAACGGAACACCCAAGTGCTCGAAACTAGAAGGTTCCCTTTCCAGCGAAATTCCACTGCACTCAAATGCTAGCTGTGTGATGATAAATTAAAATTTCTTATAAACATAACATAGATTCCAAGAAGGTTCTACACATAGGTCTACTTATTCCACCATTTTGTATTTTTACATAAATTATTGTAAATATGGAAATATAACTTGAACTCTATAAATTTTTGTGTAGCCTAGGCCTACCTTTTAAGAAATGTGCCTAAAATAAAGACTTTGTTTCATATAGGCTACTTTAAAAGTGGCATACATTATAAATATGTATTTTTAACAAGAAATAAAATGGTTTTGTTATTTTTGTGTAGGTAAATAACTGAACATTTTTTTTTTTATTGTCTACAACTCCTAACTGTAACCCGATATCAACATTTGTTTAAATCTTTGAATAACTAAATAAAAATCAATTCCCAAAACTTCATAAAAAAAACATAGTCTTAAACCAATAAAAATTGCGCCTATTTTGATGGGTTTTCGTGAATAATCTGTTGTCCTTTGCCTTTTGAGATACAAAGAAATTAATTGACAAGATGGATTTATAGGCCTAACATATTTTCCTTTTTTTAAAGATAAATTTAGGTTTTTTTCTGTAGCTCCAGTACATCCGAATTATGGTGACTTTTCCAACTGCCATTCTATTTGTATAACTTTTATTTAATAATTCCTTTTGTACATGAATGATATTATAACTTCAGAATTGTACTTGCAATTTCGAGTAAACCTTTTAATACCATAGGCCTACCTAAAATCAAGACTTTGTATTGTACATTTAAAAATGACTGTTTATGTTCAATTTAACAACATTAAATAAACAAACATTTTAATTGTAATTTGCATTTTTGCAATAACCGAGTCATTTAAAATTAGATGGTAATTAAATGGCGCCTTATTTGGTTCGTTACGTCCAAATATATCGTCCATGGGTCGTCGTAAGGTTCAACTTCATCCATGTGAGATTGCGCACATAACTTTTCCATGATAAATGACAATCTTATTTAAATAAGACATTTTAAAGATCTGATAATGGAGTTACTACTCCGAAACAAGTAGACTTAGAAATTAAGTTAAGACTTAACGTGAACTATAAAATAAGGTAATATTTAAATTTTAACATATTTTATTATATATGACATTTTCAGCTACTAACAACAAACGCATCTTATTTTAATTCTTTTTTTTTGCTCAGATAATAACTTAATCGAAAAATAACTTGTTAACGACTAACAGTTTGTATGCATTAAATAAAAAAATAATTTTTTGAAAAACAAAAAATAAATGTAAAATAAATCTATGTCAAGAGATACGACTTACTCTGAACGCGAAGCGGGAAGAGTTTTTCACGTTGAATTATTTACAATAAAATTAATTGCTTGACAAAATAAAGAAAGAGTAGCACTTGAAAGACTGCTCTCTCTACAATGCGTGCAGGTAGGTTGTCTTACTCGAAACATATGTTTCCTTTTCAAACCACTAATTCTATACAAATGTGTTGCTATTAATCTCTAGAGCCACCGAGGTGGGCCTTTTCTTTTCTCATCAATGTCCTTCCTCAAGTGATTTATTTCGGACACAAAGTTCTTTTTTCAGTAAATAAAACTGTAGCACAATGAGCTGACGTTATTTTTTACTGTATATGTAAAACGGAGCAATTAAAAATACGAATTGATTAATGCGTTTATGCTTGATTAAAGTGTAAAAGAGCAACAGGTAGGAGACAAGAAGAATTTAATGCGGAAATAGTTTATCTGTGACCATTCACACAGATTGAACTCTCAGACTAAATAAAACTTACGAAATAGACTGCTGAAAGTAGGAAACCTGGTTTGGTTTAGGTAGTGTCTACTGAATTCAAAAGTGCAAACTTATTACTCATAATTCAATTAATTATGGTAAGTGTATTGACGGCAAACTAGCCAGAACATTTTGAAAACATTACCCCAACAACTTATTGCAGCTGATTTCAGATATGTTTTTGATATATAAAATAAATGGAAATTGTTAAATAAACAAATGACAATGGTTTCATGCCGTCAGGTGTTTTAAATGTTTTACCAAAATTAGGCTATAAGTATTGTAACAAGAACTTATTTACACGTCAAATGCCTATACTAAATAAACCGAAGTAACAAGTAGGAAAGTTGTAACTTACATGAGTTATGGGTAAGTAGTGATGGCTGCCTACCTTACAGCGCTACCATAAAAAGCAAATTTTGTATAAAAGTTTGGATCCGCTTAATTTTGTCCTCAATACGTTCCTCAACTGGTGGGGTGACATATTTGGGAATACCTTTAAAACTTTATAACACAACATTCTTTCAAAATAGGTTCAATATTTTTAAATGAAGCCTTTTCACACGGCAATGTCTTCAAATTAATTTTTTGTAGTATTAAATATTGGCCTCCCAAAAAGCATTAATATTTTTTTTTTTTTAAGTTCTGGTTATTACAATATTATACCGGACATGTTTTACAGCCATTTAAAACTGCATTTTGATTTATTGGTTCTGGAAAATATGATTATGGCTGAAAACGTTTGCATTTTTCTTTTAAGCCCCAGTTAAATCAGGCTTCATTTTCAAATATTTTTAGAGATGTATTATAGGCCTACCTATACATTCATACAACTTATTCAAAAATTTAATTGTTACACTTTGAGATCAACATAAATCTAACAGAATATATATTAAAAAAAAAACAGTTTCTTTTTTTAGGAAGTTTTTACAGATATGTATTCACTTTAGAAATAGTGAAGTAAAGAACAACGATTAAAATTATTTTACTTTTAATAAAAGGATTAATATACAAAATATCAATCTGCAACTCATTATTGCCTACACTTTCAAACTAATGGACACAGTTTTGCAGTTAGGCCTACCTGTTGTTTGATACTTTTAATGGGACCATACTATTGTTTATACCATTTGTCAGGAAAATAATCATGCTACAAAAATTTACTCCGGACATTTTTTTAATAAAAATTTACTCTTTCCCTATTTTTATTCAACATTTCGAATTGGCCACCATTTTAAAACGGATAATTAGATTAAGCTGGTTATTTTACAGTGATTTGTCTTGTCGTAGGTAAGAGCCGTGTCAAGTTTGAAATCAATCGGTTAACTCGTTCTAGAGTTACAAATTATTTAATAAAAAACAAAATGACGGCTAGACGGGAAAAGGAGAATTTTATTAACTATGATTGTTGGATGTTGTTTACTGTAAATGTTCAAATAGTCACGTAGGTGAATTTTGTTAGTTCAAATTTTTTAAACACCCAGTGTACGTTCCAGTGTAGGCTACTGGTGGAAGATTAGTAGATAATGGAGAAATATGACCTTTTTGCAATTATAATATACTAGGTGACCCGGCAATGTTTCGCTATTGCTTAATTTGAAACTTTGAAAGACTGTAATTCGTATCCCTGAGGGCCGATGTAAATTATAATGGGATTCTGCTCATTGCTTGATTTACCTAACCTAAAATTATATTCAGTTTTTGATCCAAATCAGTTGTTGATCAAAATCAGCTGTTGATCAAAATCAGCTGTTTTAAGCTTTTCATACGAACAGCTGTTTCTGATAAAATCAAAAGAAATATTTCTTCTTCTTCCTTAAGATTGACCTTCCATAAGATTAACATTGAAACTTTGAGGGCCACTGGGGCGTAGCCCTAGTGTCCTAGGACTTTGGTAAATGGCCTAAAACCTTCCCAGGGTTAACCTGTGTTACTATGCAAAATTTCAAAGCAATCGGATGGACGGTTTGGTAACGCATAAAGGACAAACATACAGACAAACGTACAAACATACATTGAATTTTATATATATAGATAATAAACTTTATAATATACATGTTCTAAAATTGGATTACAAAAATTTAAAATTTACAACTTTTTCAGTGCAATGTAGCCTACTCATATGTTATTTGTTTATTATATATATTATACATGTGTTTAGGAATAATGATCAACTGGCCAGAAGTTTAATAATACAATTTAGAAAGTTTTATTACTTATTGATCATTTCTATTGATAGTATGCCTTGACGTTAAAAAAGTGGCATCTAGTTGACGTATTTATCGTGTCGTTATTGAAAATTGTCGTCTAACAAATCTCGGCATCACCCATTGACACGGGGCAATTAATAAATGTCATTACGCTGAAGCTGGTCACAACAGAAGAGTGAAAAGAATTTCGTGGCCTACCCAAGTCATCAATAACCGCCTACGGTATAAAAACCTTGTTTGTAAAAAGGTAATTTAACGTGTACGGTGGAATCTATCAAGACGCTGTTGACTTATGGAGCTCCTATAGTAGGATTAACACCTGCCCCTCCCCTCCCCTCTCCTTCTCCCCTCTCTTTCTCTATCTACGGGCTCGAGCTTCGCTAATCCTATGCTTTGCAACTTCCCACTCGAATTTAATCCCATCAGCCCAATGGTACCATGACGTCTACGGTGAATGTTTTATGTTTCATTCATTTCCATTCATTCATAAGTTTTACAATACCGAAACATCGTCTTAGGAAAATTATTAAAATATTATTCACAACATCACAAAGACCGTGATTGCGACGCGCTCGTATAATGTTCGTTAGTGTCATAACAATGTATTACTGGAGGTTTAAATAACTGTAAAAGGAAACTCGTATTGTTCTTGCGTTATGTTTCTGAAAAGATTTTTAGTTTAAAAAAGGACGAGTAAATTGGGGTTATGAGTTACTATATTTTGAAGAGTTCATAAAATTTACTAAAATTATTTCTTGGAAAATATAACAACATTTGGAGGCTCTGTACGTAAGACATTAAATTAACCAAATAAAATAACCTATGATAGACCTGAGTAGTGAACTCTCCTACTACTCACCGACAGTCTTGTACTATAAATTAAAAAATGATGAGTATTTTGATGATGTCCACCACAAAAAAGATTTAAAATCTAACTGATAGAAAAAGTTAAAAAGCATAATTTCTTAAACAAAGAGCTTATAGATTATATTATGTTCTTATTAATTAGCACTCACGGAGTGTTAAAGAACCTGTATTTTGAGCTTCTGAATAACCAATCGACATTTTTTAATTTGAAATGTTTGGACGTGAAAAGGATAAGTTCCGTTACCTGGTTTTAATTTTAAACAGTTTACCGAATATTTATTTGGTACCATTATTACTGTTGTTAAGACAAATCTTCTGAGTCAATTATGTTTCCCCAAAATTTCTAAAACTGAATGATCGGCACCAACATTATAAGGCAAGTGGTTTACATAAACAAATACAAAACCATCAGCAGAGGATCCAATATTCATCTCTCTAGAATTTCTTGTGATTTCTAATAATACATTTACATTTACCTTGAATCCGAATGATCTACTTTTTGAAGTAGAACGTTCGGATTGGCTTCTATTGGCCAGTTGGGCCGCTTGACTATGTTTCTGAAATCTCGCGTCAAGAACTTTTTGCGTAGACACAAGTCGGAGCGTGGAGAGGGAATAGGCGATACATAGTATAATATAGACAAGTAAGGGCATGCTTCCGTGTTAAAATGTAGCTAGAAACGTTTCAAACGTAATCCTGAAGGCAATTAGTCCGGAAACCGTGCTCTTTCTTACCGCGATCGGTATAAAAAATTATAATTTATATAAACTTCGCACTATTACAGACTAGGAACGTTTTAACTGGTTACTCAACGTGTCTTGTAATAGTATCGCTTCTCGGCCTCTTGGCTAAAATCAAAGTGTAGTATCTGTTCTTATCAGCTTAATGTGTGAGTATAGTGTGAATCGTCGACGGTCTTCTGCTTTAAATATTTGATATTGTGATGGTGCGGTCATCGGGGAACGTTGTTGTGTGCTGCCACCTGCGATTACTCAGAACCACTAGCCCTTAGACTGTTTACTCATCGTAACTTCGCGTATATTGTTCATCGGTGAGTGTTTTGACGGTTTTTATTTGGCAGTTTGAATACTTTTAGTATTATTTGAATAAATCTAATCTTATTAAACGATCAATATTCTTGTATATTTGTATACAAATTTATTTCGGAGATCTAGCTCAAAGCTCTAACGATTTGGATGAAAATTTGCATATAGGGGTTTTTTGATGTCAGGAATCGAATGCGCTAGGTCTTATGTCTGCAAAATACGCTAAGTAGCTCTTTTTGCCTATGTAAACCCTGAATTTCTTTTATATACCACATTTGAAGTCACTAAGTAGGCGAATAGATACATTATAGATACAATCCAGATGTTTTACAAACATATGTTAATCTGTTAATTTTAGCTCCAGATGTTTATATACTATTTAACAAACATAAATCATTAACAATGAATCAGGTGGTATATAATTTTCAACTTATTTCTTTATTAAAACACCAAACGTAGGCTCTAACTAAAACATTATTTTTGTGCTATTATTAACCGTTCTGAAAACCTTTTTACCAGTTTCTGTATTCTTTGTATTTCTATAAAGGTAATAAAAATTATCTAATGATTATAATTATTATTTTTTATTTCTAAAATACAGTAGTTTTAAAATGGTAGTTGTTAATTTTATTTATAAAGAATGTCAGCTGATTGTAGATTTTCAGTGTTACAGCTGTTTACTCTTTTACTTAGGCCGGCAGCACACTTATCCAGCAAAACTGCTTTAAGCAAAAACGTTTTTGTTTAAACTTGCTCGAACATTTATTTCCTATGTGTAAGATAGGAATACCGCACATTTATCTAGCATGCGAATACAAAACGCTGTACAGCACATTTGAGCACGATGGATCAAAACGAAAAAACGCTGTACAGCACGTTTAAACACATTTAAGCGTGATCAAGCAAGAAGCAAAAACACTTTGAAGCGTAATCCAGCACGTTTAAGCAGAACTGGCAGTACTCATCTAACAAACAACGACCATTGCTCGAAGGCGAAACATTTGGTGTTGCGCATGCGCGTATCGTTTGTATCATCAATATTAAATCTAAATTTATCAAATAGTTATTTATAAACACTATTAAGCCCCCGTGAAAAATCACAGGCTAGTTAATTAAATACACATCAGAAATACATAATTTAAAAACGTACTATTTAAAAACAATATTAAGGCCTATTTATCTAGGCCTACCTAACTATGCTGACGGGGATTTTTAACTCGGCAAATGTATACAATAATAAGGATTACAAAACTGTAGGCCTATTTGTTAAATATTTTTATTTACATACGTTATTATATATTTAAAGAAAGATAAAAGTACTATCTTTTAATTGCTTTTTATTTCATATTGATAGATCAAATGATTTAGAAGTTAGTATTACAAGACTAAAGTTAGTGGATTAAAGTTGTAAACATAACCCCAAAGGAATAATTCCAGTTCTGAATTGTTTCCAGTAAAAACAAAAACAAAATTGCTTCAAACTAAAACGTTTTTGCTTAAAGCAGTTTTGCTGGATATGTAAACACTCGGCCTAAACAAAAATGTTTCTACATTAAGCAGAATGTTTTCGCTTAAA
>JAGFPH010000300.1:528500-551115 GCA_018207615.1 Philaenus spumarius | reverse complement strand
TACAAAATGGCAACTTCTCGTTACTCCATTTGGTTAGCACTTAGTCATACGTCGCGTCGTGTAGGTCTAAGTGTATGGCAAACCAAGAGAACGTCCTTCGGTTATAAAATTACAGACTCGATAAAAATGACGTTTATGGCTGGGACATGTTATAATAATAAATAGCAAATAATAAAACAGCGGGTAATAATGTAATATCAAAAACAGATAGCGAACATAACTGTAAACATGACATATATCTGCTTGTAGAATGGTAACAAGATAGAAATAAATATGCAAACATCTGCAAGAAGAAGTTCAAAACCACCTTTTGTGTTTAGAATTTATGAAATATAAAATATAAATAACTGAAGGTCATGTAAGGGTCGAGTATTAAACAACATATTTTTAGCATAATTATTATGAGATCTTATATTTAATGCAATTTAAAAGTATATTGCGACATAAATATATTTATTTATTATATATTCAAGTATATTTATGAAAATTCAAAAAAGCTAAATCTTGAAATTTTATTTAGTAGATCATATAATATGTAATGTGAATACAAATATTTTGCTTATTTATTCAACGTGCTATAGTAACAAATTTATAATTATTTTACTACATTTATTTGTGAGCATTTGTGTTCAAATTTTAAACATATTATATCACAAGTCTAGCTCAATATTTATTTTTAATAGTAGTCTTAATTAATTATTAAATATCTGAAAAATATATTTAGTACAAAAATATAAAAAGGAATTAAATAAATTAGTTCTGTAAATTGTTTACTTATATCCATTGTCTCAAATCAAAGAGTTATTGTGTTATAATTGATTTTAGTTATATCGATTCAAACTGTGGTAACTTAAGATTTTTGATAATGTTGCAAAAATAAGTTTAATTTTGAAATTCCTACAAGTTTAGAAAGAAATGGAGACATTTGAGATATTTTTTTAGATGCGTTGAGAAAAACTCAAATATCAAATAATTCAAGACTCAAAATTATTAATTAGATTTAATTTTTAAATTACTATTGCAGATTATGCCACAACTCCTCATAGAATAATTGTGACTCAATTCATATACTTTTCATAGTTAGGATAAATAAGGGTTGTTAATTTATATAAGCTGCATAAAATATAAATTGCAGATGTACACATTATAAATATTGGTGCAGATGAGAAAAACAACGGTAAAAAGTAAACTTAATATAACTTGTTAAATGTCTATAACTTATAATAGAATACATTTTTACAAATAGTATTGAAAGAAAATGTCAGGTAGCGTCAGTCTCTTGTGATTTGTCAAAGGCTTTTGACTGTGTTGACCATAACTTTTTGATGGAATAACTAGATTGTTATGGTTTAAGTGGTAAATCAAATAATTGGATAAAGTCGTATTTATTTAACAGAAAGCAGAAGGTAGTTTATACTGACAGCTCTCTCATTTCCTATGAGTCTACATGGGAGCCTGTATTTATTGGGATACCTCAAGCTAAAATATTGGAGCTTTTACTCTTTTTAATTTATCTAAACGATTTACCTAAAAACGTTGGTTGTGAAAGGTCAGTATTATTTGCTAATTACACTGCTTTAATGGTGTTTGGACAAAGTAGTGTAGACTTAGCTATATCGGCAACTTTGGCAATGTCAAAGGCCAACGATTGGTTTGGAGCAAACAATTTAATACAATGTAGCAAAAACTAAATTGAGACAATCTAAAACAAAATCAACTCCAAACACAATTATTTTTAGAGGTGAGGAAGAAATACAAAACACAGTTAATGTAAATTTTCTTGTTGTTTTTTAGGGTAAACATTTTAATTGAAGATGTCCCATTTCAAAGATTGCTGATTTCCTAGCATCTGTTTGATTTGCTCTCCAAATGATTTCAAGGGTTACCAACTTGAAATCCATAAAATGAGTTTACGCTGCGTATGTATGTTTTGGCTGAGAATAGGGTATGGGGGAACACTGTCGATGCTTTTAAAATTTTCCGTATTCAGAAACGAATAAATAGAGTAATGTTTAACTTGAAATTGAATTTATCATCTAGACATTATTTTGAAAATTTAGAAGAAACTATTTATATACCGGGTGTCCATAAAGTCCCCCCCCTTAAGTTTGGAACAAGTAGAAATAAATAAATTAGCTTTTTTTGTGGTATCTTTATATGGCAAAGGGAAATTAATTTTGGTGTACCCGACCATTTCACCCCTTACCCCAAAATGGGGTATTGAGAGGGTAGTCAAAAATCTTAAATACAAACCCCCATCAAGTGATACCTCGTTTTAGAGGGCTTGATAAATGAAGAAGAATGACCCAATTAGATTAATTGGTGGCCAGTCATAAGATGTTTCCAAAAAATGTATGTTTATGTTTTTGCGTATAATACAGGATTTTTTAAATCCAGAGGCACTTGGATTTGGTAGGGTGGGGGTAGCGGTGACCTAGAAGTTGAGCATGCGCAGTAGAGCCAGAGTTTTTGCGTGAATGTCAAGAATTTGCATATAATATAATAGAGAGATATTTCAAAAATATCTGTTATAATATTACAAATAAATCCTGTCAAGAAACGTGTCATGAACACAAAAATGTATTGTTCCATTGATAATAAGATTTAAATGTTGCCATAGTTTAGTGTTACCGAATAATACATCACAATCGTAAAATGAAATCTTTAAAATTCTGTAAACTGAAGGTAATTTCAAATGGTGTTAATATAAAGTTTACAAAACGCTTCCAAATTATTAACCAATTTATTTAAAAAGAGTTGATGATAAACAGATTGCATTGAGTTTTTCTAAAACGTATAATTTTTAAGTAAATTACAATTTTTATTAAGTTTTGTTTTACAACTTTTATACAATTTGATTAGGAAGAAACAAGGGGGAGTTACACTAAACAAAATTTTGAAGGATCATATGTCACGATTCATATATCAAAATTGAAGTTGTTAATGGACACGTTCAATATTACTCAAAAGGTATATTCAACTATATCAAACTCAAAGGGGTAAAAGAAAAATCCTCTATACACTTTCTTTGGATGGATATCTAAAAACACTCTTTTTCATTTTGGTTTGCAAAATAAACTCTCAAATCATTAATTGTATTAAAATGAGGCAATACCTTTTCCTTTTATTTAAGGTAAACATATTACATTTCATTGTATATAATTTTAGATACATGTAAATTTGGTCGTAAGTTTATTTTTTCTTAAACACTGTATTTATTTATGAAATATATATAGCAGTATTGCGTTATGAATTAGTTATGCAGACAACTCTTCCACAGCCATGGGGTACGTGAAGGTGAATACGTTTGTCTCCTATGCTTATGATTTATATTTGGCATTTTTCTTATAAAAATATGTAAATGGGTTCCGAAGAAAACACCCACGACCCAACCACACACCACGAGATACGAACCTGTCAACAGCCACCATCAACTCGCTTCTTGATGACTCTCTTATGACGTTTTAACCCTAAACAAATTCTCTGTTGGTATATCAAATCATGTGTATAAACCCCTTCTATTCAAAGTGCTATAAAAATGCAATATCTACACGAAACGACGTTTATGACACGCAATAAAATATTGCCTGCTATAAAAAAACATATTAAATTTTCAGAAATGTCAAACCAAGCGATATTATGAGACCTTTAAGGAAAATAAATTATTATGTAGTCGAAGCTTTTCAAAACATCACAGCTTCATTGAGGTTTAGTTTAGGTAAAAATATATGCATGAATATCTCTCAATAAGCTTCAACTGGAAAACAAACTTCTGAAAGACAAATATTTTTTTGTAAATCAAAAGAATAGTTTAATAATAACAATAATTATTATGAAAATTGTATTGTTTGTTATTACTTTACATCCAAAATAAATGGAGCAGAGCATTATAAAAACGTATTGAAATTAACAAGTACAATAAAGAATATATTTATAATATAAGAGGCTTTGTCTTGACTGACTGGCATAGAATCAACGTAGAACAAAAACTACTTAAAATAAAAATACGAAAATTAGGAGGTATATTCTTATGGGTCATATAGACGCTTACTAAGACAAAATTTTGATTTTAAAACATAAAATTGTAAAAATAAATGCCGTATTCAGCCCTAGCTGAAAACACAGCTAATTTGAAACAAAAGCTTAACAACACTATTTTAATTTAGGCCAACAAACGTTTCTTGAATGCATTTACATTCATTAACAAAACAACTAACTTGGAAAATTTAGAATCAGTTAATTATTCTTAACAGCCAACTTACAGGTTTTTAGGTTAGGTTAACAAAGTATAAGCAAACACAGACACAGCAACAAAAAAGACTTACTCAATTTTAGGTACGGCCTATTCTGAACCAACACACATTTCTTGAAAGCGTTTATATTTACTACCACAGTAACCCACTTGACAAATTTAGAATAGGGTATTTTTGTAACTACCAACAGCTTTTTTAAGTTAGATTAATATTTTTCTATTATACAGAGTGTCCCCGAACTCTCTGGACCCCTTTTGTGCATATGTTCCTGGGATCCAGACAAACATATTTTACAATATACTGTAAACATGGGTCTACGGAGCTAATTTTTCGTCTATCTGTCTGTATGTGTTTTTTACAAAATACTTAATATTTTTGGAAGTAGAAAAGATATTGAGCTCAAACTTTGTATACCTATTTGATGCGTAACCTTTTATCACTTCTCTGTTTGAAGTTATTGTTTGTTAATGATGGATGTTGAATTTTATTATAATTACTTGTTCGGACATTTTTATCCGACACTTTTATCACTGTACCAAAAATCCAAAAATGTTTTAAAAATATTTTCAAAATGGCGGCCGTTTATAATTTGTAATGTCAAATATCTCAAAAACCGCTAACTTTACAAACAAAAAATACAAGAGACAAAAAAAATTTCTTTTTTAATGTCAATATAATGTTTTTTTTTTTTATTTTGTCTGTAGCTCAAAGGATAGCAGAGATATTGACCCAAAAAAAAGAAAAATGTATTTTCTTGGTAGTTGTCAACAATACCCAGAATTACTCTAGAAACAAAATATTTTAATGCTATTATGAGCTAAAATAATGATTTATTTGCATAATGTTCCGAGCACTTTCTGAGCTGATTCCACTAGCAGAAGATTATGAAAAAAGTTCATATATTCATAGGTCCGGAAATGCTTCTTTAGAGAAGAACAGCTGGCGAAAGATTTACCCTGTGTTTCAGATTACTCACAGAAACGAATCCCTATTGAAATATGTAGGGCGTTAATTAAGGTGTAAAATTTAATTTAATTTACGTAAGATGAGTAGATAAACTTAATAAAATAGGACCCCTGTATATCATGTTTTATGAGACCGAATTTGGCGTTTTGGGTCAAGTATTGCAACAATTACTGCAATTACAGAAATGCGACCTATTTTATTAAGTTTATCTACTCATTAGTTTGTTTACAACTTCCAAGAAATACATTTTTCCTTTTGTTTGTCAATATATCTGTTATCCTTTGAACTAGACTGTATTATATAAGTTTTTTAAAACTAATTTTCCGTGTTATTTTTCTACATTTTTAAATTTTATGTCTGATATACATAGTGTCAATACACGGTCGGCTTCTAGAATTCTCCAAATTCCCCTCCACCGTACATCCATCTTCAACAAATCCTTTGCAGTTTCAGGTTGCAGATTGTGGAATTCAGTTGTTGCCCGGGTAAGGGAGGGTTCAGGTCTATCAGGGTTTAGATTGAATGTTAGGGGGCAGTTTTTGGCCAAGCAAAGAGAGAGTGTGTGATTTCCTGGTAATACTTTTTTTCATGTTTGATTTACTCCAATTAATTTTATGTAATATGAATATTTTCATGATGTATAAAATAATTTCTTTATTACTGGTCTTTTACATTCATGGAGGCACTGAAGTTTGTGGTTGTTTTTAGTTTTGTAATTTAAATTTAAAGTTTTTCTTTGTTATTAAAAATTAAAGTTATTTCATTAAACATTTGCGTAGTATTTATAGATATGTAAAGTATGTATAGTATCTATTATGTGTATTAATATGGGTGTGTATGTATGGATGTAGGCATGTGTATGTATGTAGGCATGTGTATGTATGTGTGTATTTCGCGGATATTTTATTTATGATTTACCTATTTTATTTGTAGCATGAGTCATGTAAGTTTATATTATTTTTTATATTTGTCTTTATTATAATTTTGCTATACATTTTGTAATTATTTATGTATTTTGTTGATGGGTTCAGTAGAAGGGGCTTCAAAGCCTCGACTGCTCCCAAATAAAGGCGATAAACAAACAAACTAGACAAAATAAAATATTCATTGTGATTTTCATTAAAAAAACACACTTTTTATTTCTTGTAATTTTTTTGTAAAGTTAGCGGTTTTTGAGATATTTAGCATTAAAAATTATAAACGTCCGCCATTTTGAAAATATTTAAAATAATATTCTAATTTTACGTACAGTGATATACAGTAATAAAAGGTTACGCCTCAAATATCTATACAAAGTTTGAGCTCAATATCTTTTCTACTTCAAAAAATATTAAGTATTTTGTAAAAACTACATACACACAGACAGACGAAAAAGTAAGCACCATAAACCCATGTTTATATTGTGAAATATGTTTGTCTGGATCCCAGGAACATATGCACAAAAGGGGTCCAGAGAGTTCGGGGACACTCTGTATACAAAAATCCTGTATTTCACGCAATACTCTGGCCATACTGCTCATGCTTCAGGGATCTGGGCAACCACTACCACTATCCAAGTCCCTCTGTCCTAATCAATGGCGGATCTAGGGTGCACGTACCCACCCCCCAAGGATTTTTTTTAGGTTTGAATTTATATAGAAATTTATTTTGAAACTACAATAGTTAAAATTTTAAATAAATTGTTTTTGAGTTGTTCAACTTTTATACAACAATAATCAAAATTACACCAACAATATTTGTATGATGCTTAAAAATATTTAAGCATCATCATCTGCTTGAATCCTTCTGACGGTATGGTGTTGCTGCTAACGCGCGTAGCGGTTATCTTTTGCAATTGTAATCAATTAAACATTTTATTAGGTATCTTGATTCATTTTGTTGTAGATATTGAACCATACTCTTTTCTATTTCATTTGTTGACTCTGTCAGTGTGAATATAATGTAGGCCTATTAAATGAAGTTGAAGTTAACTGTATTATATACAATTTTTTTATTAGCTTAGAAACCGAACGTAAAACTAGTTTTCAAACTCAATCCATATTTTAATCATGAGTTAAATTACTTTCCTGGGGAGTATTCCATATCCCTGAACAGGGGCAGTGCCCCCCCCCCCAACATAAATCCTGAATCCGCCCCTGGACCTAATCAATCGTCATTTCCCTTAATATATCAGACTAAGTATTCTGTTTGCAATTAGTTCGTCGTGAGTCGGGGTTGGTGAGCGAAGCGAACAGGGGATGGAGTCCACTATAGTATTACATAAATGAACAGGTGTTTTAATTTTCCCTCCCCTTAACTTTTGCATAAACTTAATTGTAGCCAAACATTTTTGGGACTGTCTTAATAGTTTGTAGCTGTGTCCCTCTTACCAGAATTTTCAAATTGAAACCCTCTTGTTGGTACATGTTGCATCAAAAGACAAAAGAGATACAACGAATTACGCTCACGGAATATTTTTTGGATTACCTTAAGTAAAATGGCAGCGCACAATGTATTTCTTATTTTCTTGGTACTTCTCTAAAACCTAGAACTAATATATTTTTTAAGTTTTTTTGTTAATAACTCACTTGTTCTTTAACCTGTAGAAAAACATATTTTTTAACATTTTGTTTGTCATGAAAAGAGACAGTTTTTTTTTGTTCTTGTAATTTTGTGTGAAGTTAATTGTTTTGTAAATATTGAACATAAGATATTTTTAACTACTTGTAACTAGTACGCTATAATGTCTTGATTCACGATGCTAAACCACAAATTAATTCAAATAATTACTTGAAAAATCAACACAATTACTTTTGCAGGATTTTATTTTTCTTAATAGTATTTAGGCCTAATATTATTTGCAAAAATATATTGTTTACTTATAAACATTTCACAATATATCGCCTGTTTTGAAATTATTAGGTTATATTTCGGTTTTGTACTTGAAAAGGAAAGTAACGTAAGTCATATAAGAGCGGATAAAGGTAGCGCAATGTTATAAAATACACTAACCCACTCGTTTTAATAATTATAACAAATAATGTTTTAATATGAATTTTAGGAGCATCAAAGTTTAGTACTCTAAAAAATAAATACTTTATGATACTGTCGCCTGGGATATAAATTGAAAGGACATTATTTCAAATAAGATTAAAATTAAAAATTTAAGTCAGACTTTGATTCGAATTTTACAAAGTAGGCCTATAAAGCACAAATTCCATAGTGATTTTAAAATTTTTAAGGGAAATTGGGTTTTCTTAATTATAAAATCTTAAATACAATTTGTGTCGCTGTTTTGGTTAGTGTTTCTGTTGCTTTCTTGAGCTATGTAGATTTTATAAATGTTGAATTTTGTATAATTTGATATTTCTGTTACTGGGGCTTTAAACATCGCTTTCTCCACTGCGTTTAGACTAGCTTTACATTATAACCTTTGACCCCAAGCGAAATTTTACGACGCTAAGTACAGCTAGACACTTAGGTCAAGCATTTTGAAGATATTGAAATCCTCTAAATAAAGAGTGAGTCAAAAGTCAGATGCCATATACAGATACGATTTTTTACAGATCTGTATATATATTTGTATATTTTTTTAAAGTAAAAAATTTAAAATATGTACATTTTTCTTTTGTAGTTTTTATTATTCTCTATTTCTTTCCTATCATTTTGATATGTAACACAAAGTCATGTATATTTGCCATACATTTTCATTAGAGAAAAAATTATAACTATAATTTTTCAGTTGAACTTTTTGTTAAACGTTCCTCAACATGAACCCCCATGAAGGAGAACTATGATGTCTCTAATACCAAAAGTTCTTAATTTCAGAATCAATAAAGAAAATTTAGTGTTAGATGCTAACATTATATCCAACCATGGTGCGCTTGCCAAAGCGCAAGTTCTACAGAAACTATGATGGGATGCTGGAAGTAACTGTGTAATAGTTATAAAACCAATCGACAATAAAAGAGTTTTAGATGCCAACAAAGAACTGTGGAATGTACAAAAAGGAAAGGGAAACAGAAAAGAGATCTACTAAGAAAGGGAAGACAAGAAGGAAGAAAAAACTGTTCAGTAGGTGCTGGAATGTTTTAGTGTGATCGACAGGGTGGTTTGCAGTTTTTACTTTACCGAAAAATCACTTTTTCTTATGCATAGGTACACCTTTTAGGCTTTCATTCTTATTTTGTAGTCTACGTTGTGAATTCGTCTGTATAATAAAATGTTAACCTACTTATGTTTAACCTAACATTATTTATTAATAATTTTTGTATATTAAAATATGCCTAATTTAGGAAGGTGTTTAAAGAAACCTAGAACAAAATAGTTTAGAATAAAAAATTCTTAAAAGTAGGTTAGCATTGTTCAAATAAGTCCCAATTAAATGTGTATCAAATTCAAGCTTTCTGAAGTAATATTTTTTTTTAAATATGGTATTTAAATTTCTTCTTTTTAACAGGGGCAATATAGGCCTACAAGGACACCTTAAGACAGATCAAACAATAAACTAATTGCTGTTTTAGTTGAGTTTAATGGGTTTTTAGACATATAAAAAATTCTGTTTTTCAAAATAACTCGCATTTCTTTAAATTATGTAGCAAGAACAAATTTAATATTTTTTCCGTTAAAGAAGGAACATATTTAAAACGTTTTGAGATATTTGACTTTTTAAATAATGTACCAATATTTGCACTTGTGTGTTTTGTTCAAGTTACAATGTCTGATGTTGAAGTTGATTTTGCAATAGTTTTATTAAAATAGTGTGTTTTAAACGATTTTAAAGGCCCAGTCGAAGGTTTAAATTCGACTATTGGAGTTGAATATTTCAGTGTCATTCCACTCACAATCCATCTGAGCACAATCCAAGAACATTAAACAGAAAAAAAAACAAGTAATGAAAATAATTTTAAAAAAGTGTGCATTTCTGCAAAAAAATCGAGAGTAAAGTGCGTTGTTAAAAGAAGTAGCTGTCACATCGCCTATATATCAGACAGATTATGTTGTTACATTAATCTGGAATATGTTGACTACTACATTCCTTCTTTGCAGAGTATAATACATGCTACTCGAAGCTACTGGACATTTCCAAGAGAAATGTTAAGTATGTGGACTTTTATATGATAGTGTTTAGTTTAATTTATTATAAAGTTTACACGTCTATGTGATTTAACTGTAAACCACTCATCCGTTTTTAATTAAGCATTTACTGAGGTTAAACATTGCCATCCGAATAATATGTGCTAAATTTGTTCACGCTTTTTCAAACATTCTATTAGAAGTGATTGAAAAGTTGAAATTATTTGTTAAAAATTTCATTTATAGGGCCTTTATAGCTTTAGCTGGATAAATCGTTAAAGATAAACCAAAACATCAGAGGAAGAAAGTAGGCAATGCAAACAAAATCTGCCACAGTATATAAGTCTATATATATTGTGGTTTCCTTAGAATAGAGTTATAATATTTTGTGGGAACTTAAGTAGAGTATCAAAACCTGTTTGAACGGCTCACACAATGGTAGATTTATATCACCTATATTTAGCACATTTTCATGTGAATCTATAAGTACATAAGGAGAGACCTCTGCGTGCTTCTCACGCTAACCCACGTCGCGAACGGAATATTCTCATATTTAATCAATGCTGTACTTTAAATAGTTTTTTATATATATAAAGACATTTAAATTCAATATGGGTTTCCAGTAAGATAATGAGATTTTGTGGTAACTCCTGTCCTTAACTCCTGAAACTTAATATGGTAATGGTATAAGGTCATTTTAAAATGGTGTCATAAATGGCATATATTTATTTATTGCTCTATCTCAGGTAGTTTCCTAAAGAAAGTAGTTCGAAATTATTTTTCTATTTTATTTGATTCGACTTTTCTTGGATGTAATTTTCTGAAATAATTTCCAGCCTAAGGAATCTTATTCAGCACCTTCCATTCCGGAGAAGAACGGCAGAATAATAAATAAACCAAATGCCTTAATATCACAATCTGATTTGTATTATTAACTGACTGCAACAATCAGTTACACCATTTGATTTTTTTAATTTTATTTTGTACGTGATAACAATTTTATCATAGAATATATTATCTAACAGTGGGTAACCTTCCAAACTCATTACGTAAATCACGAATCCTTAATTTTCTTGACTGAACTAATTTAAATTTGTTAGTAAAATAAAATTAAAGAAAATTAAGGAATTGAGATATACCCTGGAAAGCAACCAACTCCAACAACGATGGGTTAGAACAACGTACGCTCCACAAGGTAATTTAGCGAAATATTAAATTTAAACGTAACTTTGACAGCTGGCAGTAGGATTAATCTTGGTTAAATGTTAGGAAATCCTAAAGATAAAATTCAAGAACAGGACAAATCTGAAATTTATTGTATAAACTGTAAAATCTGTCCGAAGAAATAAATAGGGCAACCCAAAAGAAGCATGAAAACAAGAACTAAAGAACATTTTTCTCATTTAAAGTACAATAGGCCAGATAAATCTGCTATGGCTAAGCATTGTATAGATGAAAACCACATTTTTAAAATATAAAACTCTGTTTTATTGAAAAATGTAATTAAACATAAAACAGTAGAAGCTTGGGAAACTTTTGGTATTAACAAATATAGAAAATAAAATTGTAAATAATGAATTAGGGCCCATAAAAAATTCTGTATTAATGTAAACAAAAATAATGTATTGTTTGAAATTATTATTAGTTTAGTAATTTTTTTACATATATAGTTAATGTCAGTCTAGTTATAATAACGATAGGCATTTATTTTTTAATGCCTTACTAATATAACATAGTCTTAAGCCACACCTATTTGAGTTTTATATAAATACGGGATATGAAACACTGTTAAGTTACACTGATGAAACCTCAAACCACAAAAAGAAGAGACAAAAAATTTTTAAGGAAATAATAACTTTTCATTAACTTGTTCTGTTATTGTTTTTTGTTCCTTCTATTTGTGGTTCGGGGTTTCAGTCAATCAGTGTGAATTTGTCGCCACTGTGCCTTCAACCTTTGTAACTGTTAGGTTAGTTATAGTTTGAATATTGTTGTAGCTCGTGCATAAATGAAGATGGCGACTTTGTCGTTGAAACGCGTTTATGTTTATAAACATATTAGTTTTGTTCAAAGTTTTATTATAACACTTAGTAGCGTTTGTAAATTAGATTTTTTTCACAATCATCATTGATACAAGTATGTGTTAAACATTTACGTTTAAAACTTACTACATGCCTAATGAATTTATCATGTCGGAAGGTAACTAGAGTTCCAGGGTGTTCGCATGTGTACTTTGGTTTCAAATGATGTATTAGTAAATTTAAACAGATTGCTATGTTTAGTCCACTGGTACCAATAACCCCAGTTAGCTTAGTTGGAAAATAATCACACTGCCGGATCTTCAAATCTGATTGAAGTCACAAATATTCTAATTAATTATGTTAATTATTATATTATAAGTAGTTCACATTAATAAATGTGTGCAGTACTCATAAAAAGAGTAAACACCATTACAAAATGAGTAAACTGAAAGTTATTAACGTTGATATTATATTTGACTACAACTCTAGGAAATTTAAATATTAATTTCCGTTTCTTACATAAATACCGAATGAAGCGTTAGTAAGTATATATTTCAAGTAAATAAAAACACCAGACGGTTCCCAAGTCGTCGACAACATCTCTTCACACGGCGCATTAAAAATCTCCTCCTGTTTTTATTAAATTTATTAAAAATTTTCTACAAGGGTAAACATAATTGTGCATCCTTTAAAGGTTGGGTCACAGCAGGTCATCAAGCGGCGGGGCGCCTAAGCAACATTTTGCCGACCGGCGTTTAACAGCTAACCTAGTACAAACGATGAAAAGACATGAGATACGGGCACTCTAATATCATTACAAGTCGCCCCACGACTGTACTAAACATATGTTTAAGTCGAAATCTTTTATTTATTACACTTTATATTCCCCGGATAAATATATACAAGTTAACGACATTTCGTGGATCTGTTAACGCCTAGTGGCGGACCGACACTTGAACTGGAGCAGGATGTCTTGATCATCGTTTCTATGACAACCCACATTGATAATGGCATGATAGGTTTTGACACATCATTTTTTCAAGCAATGAAAACACTGACGTTGAAAATTTATTCGTGTTAATTATGTACTGTGCATAAATTAAACTCAAAGACCATTCATTTACATGTGCTTTTTATTCAACCAGTTTATCAATCAGGGCACGCTGGGGCCTACGCGCAAGCGCTTGAAGGCAGAGCTATCACGCATGCGTGTGCATATTTATTTTTTACTGCCCTTACCAAGCTCAATAGTAGCTAATTGTTCATCTAAAATCATGGTAATTAGAGTCAGAACATTCTTCTACTTTTACTAACTTTATCTGCCTAACATGTTCTGATATCGCAAAACTTTTTGCTTGCCTACCACCCATCTTCATGTACTAAATGATGAACTCTTAAAATAAACTCGGTGTGATTTCTATCATAATTATAGATTTTCCATAATCGCATTGCCATAGTAGCCAGAAATCATGAGGTTCGGGTGGAATAGTAAGTGCTCAATAAAAAGGGATTTCAAAATCGACCTACTGGAAGTAGATCTAATCTATTTTTGACACTTTAAAAAATATTTCAATAATTTCGCAGGCGGTAGGACGAAGCGTTCTCAGAATATAGAAGCCTAATAGCTTTTTGATATTCGCTGACGAAAAATTAATTTACTTCGGAGTACCTATTAAACCAGATACCATATATTCTACATATATAGTATGAGGTTTCTGGGCTGTTATGTTCAAGTTATGAAAATAAATAGGCTACAGATGGTGTGATATCCTTCAATAATCAAAATCAAAAAAGCTGAATATTTACAAAATTCCCCAAAACCATGAAAATGAAGTTATAATGGGTCGTGAACGATTGAATTAATAAAATGGATTGAATTAATAACTGAAATAAACCTACCTTAGACTGGTTATTTTAGGTTAGATTATGCTTTTCCATGCAGTATTAATTATTTAGACTTATGTGCGTTTTTAAATGCAATTTTAACAAGAAATGTGTTAAAGTAATCCTTTCCTTGATTCGGCGAAATAAATCTGATGTAATTACGGCCGTTGTTCTCAAAGTAATAAAACATGTAATTTAGTCCATAGGCCTTTGTCGGTTAACTTATTTGACGACTAATAAAACTGCCAAAATGTTTGGTACTTTGTCAACATATAAATAGCCCAAAAGACACTTTTCCAACTTTTAATGAACTAAAACATGCACATTTTCTATAATGTGTGGGATAGTAGGACTAATCAAAACTACACCTGAAATGTAGTAACACATTTTACTTTAAATTATATTGCAAACATACGTTCGCGTGGGAAGCACGCAAGGTTTCTCCTAGTACTCCCCTAGTAGTAGGGGTAGGGAGTAGTAATGACAACTTGTACTTTATTCGAAGCGAGAGTTTTCTCGAAAACAGCTTCCTTGGTATAAGTTACTTGGATATCTATCTACTTGCCTGTCAACTGGACTTTTGAAAAGTGACAATTAATTATTATGAACTGTAGGCTACCTTTTATAGGACCTATTTTATAACTTGATTGGTACAATTTTTTGGGGGTATTTCTATAATTCTGTAAACTACTAGTTACTCCGTGATTGTGTACAAGTTGAACAACATTAAACACACACAAACACTATTTTAAATATATGTACACTATCACCCGTCATTACAATAACCCTGTAAAGTTTAATTGATATTTAAAGAATATTTTTTTTAAAGAAGCATGACAAAAACAGAGTCAAAGCCACATGATATAAGGGTTAGCCACTAATAAAATAAATATCTTAAATATTTTTAACAGGTGAGCAAAATAAATACTAGACCTATCTACTTTCTAAAAATTAATACTTAAACTTTTAAGTTATATTGTTTCTACTTTGACGTACTTTCAATCATGTGAAGTTAGAGAATCATATGAACCAAAACTATGTCAAATTAATTGGTTTAAATCAGTTAATTCAAACAATACTTAAAATTTGTATCAATATCATTTTACGTAAACAATCATATGTAGGCCTAGAAACAATAAGTTTGATTTTGAAATCTTTATTTTGGCCTGTCCTACTATTTTATTTTATTCAATAGATATAATTAATAAAATTGATTATTAATGTCTTCCAATTTAAAGTTTTATGTTATTTGTTAATGCATATTATTTGATTACCATACCTTCAGACGTAGGCCTACGTATTGAGTCTAGTAAATAAAGCGAAGATTAATTTTCGTGCCAACAAAAATTATTTGTATAAATATTCAGTAAAAAACAGTTGCTAAAAAAAAATAAATAATCGCAAGAGCGCAAAACTCGCGAAATTGTAACAATTTCAGGTCGGTTTACTTTCTTATTTTTCGTATATTTGTCATGGCAACGCATGGAAGGATGTACGTGCCTAGACAGGTAAACTAATTTGTCGAGCATGGTAGTGATTATACAGAGTTAATATAAATTCACTGGTCGGCTTAGTATTGCTCTTAACGTTCTAGCTAAAATAACGAAACTTGACACACCTATACTGCACCTGAAAAAGTACTTTCTGAAACAACTGTACATTTTCCCTCGCCTCAGGGGGATGGCCCACTTGGAGTCAAAAGAAAATCTTAAATGAAACACAGGTAAAATTGTACATGAAATTAAAGATCTCTGTTTGTAGGACAATAAAACAATACCACAAATCCGACCTCAAACGGACAACTGTCGGAAATGGAGCCGGTCAAAGTTTGTACTAACCCGGGGCAGTTTAATAATGTTTTAACAGGGAACATGAGAACCATGAACGCTTATTCTTAGGTTCTACAATAGAAAATATTATTTATCGTATACAAGAAGCTGTTACTAAAATAAGGGCAACAGCGTAGGGGATGGTAAATAATTAAAGAATTTTAAAGATAAGTTCTCTCTAGTAGGTTATCTTGTTGAATATTTAATCAAATCTGAATACACAATACCTCAACTGATTCACAGAATTCATCACTTCTGGTTGGCTGAAGCTATACTGTAGGCTACCCACCTCAACAGCAAAATAGCATTTGTTTTTATTTTGTTACTTTTTTTCTTTTCTGTAACAATAAAACAACCTATCATAACTCATTTTTGTGATCACCATATACAAGCTAAGGCAAACGTCTGAATTTTTCGGAGACTCTGTATATTTTAATCTGTATTTTGATTCGACCTATAGGTAGCCCTAGTCAAAATCTATTCGCCTCCGTTTATTGAGTCCTCGATCTTAACCGGGAACAGAGATACAAATTATATTCCAGTTTTTCCTCATCCTCCATATAAAACTAGGTGTTTCAACAGAGAGCTAAAATTAACAAAACATAAACAAAATAAACGTAAATACTATATTATATACTTAATGTAATTTATATTAACAATGCCTAAAGGTGACTGGTAATATTTAAGTTTTTTTTTTATTACGTTAGTTAAACATATATGAGAAGAGGAAAAACTATATTTACAATATAATATGCAATAAACATACATTAGTCACGAACGTCCACTGCCATTTAAATACTTTTGATTAATTCCGTAATAAACAACGAAACCTAGTTCGATCGCGAGTAACACATACCCACACTCTTAGCATTGAGTTATGTCCTATTCTACACGTTAAGGCAACATTTCCCTCTCTGACATACGTCTCCTCCGCTCTCAAGGTGCTTCGGACAAGTTGTTTCTGTCGTTGCCACATGTGGCAGCATTTCAACAACTTCGGCCTGATTTAAATGTTATTGGAAACGAAGAGTATGATCTACAATATTACAGAGAGATCAGCTGATTTGTGTCAAGCAACACGACTGTGAACTCGTCTCGTACATTGACAAGTCGATTTCTATCTTTCCTGTGTACGAGAATCGATTCACGTTTACATATGACAGGTTTTAAGGCTAGTAAGGAAAATATCAGTTTACGTTTCATATCTTGACATTAGCACGCTTTTTATAAGGCGATAGATTTGTATAACTTTCTTCGAATGAATTGTTGATTATCCTGCTTTAAAAGGGTTGTCATAATCTATAAGTAACAAGTACTAGAGTCTACATTAAGCTATAGGAGACCTCGGGCTCGACCCGCTCACCAATTGCGATAGATCTGTAGCCTATATTTTAGGTTTAATTTCTTTATAAATTGAACAATTTTGATTGGTATTGTTACAGAACAATAAAAATCTGCACATTATTTAGTTACTAGTAAGCCCCCGTGGAAAATCAAAGGTTGATTAATTAGATACACATCAGAAATACATCATTTAAAAAACATACTAGCCTATTTAAAAGCAACATTAAGGCCTACCTAACTATCATGCTGACGGGGATTTTTAACTCGGTAAATGTGAACAATAATGAGGATTATAAAACGGTAGGCCTTTTTGTTAAACATGTTTATTTAGAAACGTTATTATAAATTTAAAGAAAGGTAAAAGTACTATCTTTTAATTGCTTTTTATTTGATATTGATAGATTAAATGATTTAGAAGTTATTAATATTATAGTGAAGAAATTAATAATCTAATAAAATGTTGTTATACGAAGATGTACGAATGTTTCCGAAGCTAAACGAATAGGTACCTCTTCTTTAAATTTGTATAAACGAATATATTGGTGATAAAAGGTTGTATTTATATACAGTTTATAACCTCAAAGCAAATATTATAATGTATATTATATCATAACTTAGTTATATAATTTATATTTAAAAAAATCAACTTCACAAGAGATTGAAGTTGTAAACATAACCCCAAACTATAATCTACACTGGGTTTGTTTCAAACGAATAGGTAGGCCTATTTCTTCTTTAAATTTGTATAAACAAATATATTGATGATAAAAGGTTGTATTTATATGTAGTTTATAACTTCAAAGCAAATATTATACGGTATATTATAGCATACATTAGTGCAATAACTCATATTTAAAAAAAATCAACTTCACAAGAAATTATAACGATTGAAGTTGTAAACATAACCCCAAACGATAATCTACACGGGGTTTAAAGATGATGGGTGAAATCAGCTGTTATATTATATGTTGCTCACGTACGGAAGGACGTACACTCGCTTTTATAGGAATTGATGATGATATCTATTTGAAAAAGGAGAATTTTAGGCAATAGACTTTATGTTTAAAAAATGGGTATAATTATTCAAATAAATGTATATTTTATCATTTACAGTCAAAAAGCTCCGGTCGTAAAACGCCCCGTTACCTGTCTCGTCATCATTTTGTTTGTTTACTAAATAATGTGTATCTCTACAACAGTTTAACCGATTCATTTTAAATTTGACACGGTTCTTATTACGTCAAAAATTACTGATGTAAAATAACCGACTTAATCCAATAATTCGTTTAAAATTGGCGGTCATTTAAAATTGGCTAATAAAAATATTTAAAAAAACAGTAAATTTTGATTAAAAATTTCAAAAATATTTTTTAAGCCTGTTTTCGAATGGTAAACTGTAAAAATTATCGTACAAATGATAACAGTAAAACATCGTCCATTATTGGGAATTATTCTGGGTTGAACTTTTACCAACTATGTAGTTATTTTAACTCAAAATAATCTAATAAGTTATAATGGACTAAAGTAACCCAGAAGAATTCACGATAATGGAAGACAATATTATTATGCTTCCTCAAGGTAGCAAAAATATGAGGAGATATTCGCACTCGTTAGTGAAGCATTTGTAAAACTTAATATTATTCTTTAAATATTAATTTTACTGAAAAAATGTTTGACATATAATTAATATATATGGAATATTAGGTTGCATATAAACGGTTTAATTTTCTGTAGTCATAAGAACAACCGTTTATGAGGTATTCGCAAAAACTATGTTTCATTATCCCATCTGAAGCCTATCGCCACTTTGAAGCTACAATCAGGGGCAACACTTTAATCACTTTCAATCAAAAAATCTCAGTAGGATCTACCTGCCAATTGGACTAAAGTGAAAAGCAGCAAAACAGTTATGTGGTCTAAAAAGTTTCATTTTGCGTCTGTCAGTCATTATATGTAGGCCTTAGTTTTTCTTCTTTATTCAAAAATAATTTTATAGCATTAATTTATAGTTCTAAACTAAATGACGCCCATTTAAAATGTTTAAATCTAAAATTCAGAGAAATTATCCTTTTGAGAGACAAAATACTGAACAATGTAGTAGGCTAAGTTTACTATTATTGAAAGCAAAAATTAAAAAAATGGAGATGTGGGTACAGATTTGAAATATTGTTCGGGTAATTTTAAAAGAACACACACAAGGATTTTGTGGAGCACCACTCGTCTGTCATATTATTAACTACTTCAGAATAATAAGTATTAACAATTTGAAGACAAAAATGAATTTACAAAACAATATGTTCCTTTATTTGTTCTGAAGTTGTATTTTATTATTAGTAAACTGGCGGATATTTCTAATGATGATTTTGCATTCTGTAAATTAAGTACATAATATTAATTGATAACTCGTCTTGCACTAGAAAGAATAAGTAATGGAGTTGTGTTATCAAGAACTATCCAAGTAAATAGCTGACGAAAACATAAACAAATAGTTGACGAAAACATAAAGTATGCCTTCTTCCTGAAAGTTTTCCCTTAAGAGATTTTTTAAATGCAATTGTTACCCTACAGAACGTTTCTTTCAATTCCTTTCATTTTCCACGTGAGCAAAAATGAATATGTCCACCTTATTCAGTTTATACAACTTTTTTGTATAAATAAATTTTGGAGATTGAAAATTCACCGTTTAAAGTGAATCTATGATTACAATGCGTAATAGTTTACTAAAAACAAACGTTAGTCAATGAGAATACAAACATTTTCCCTTTATTTCAGCGTTTAGACGTTTTACTTCTGCCAATAATTGTATGGATTTAAAGTGTTAAAAGTATTATTTGTTAATTAAAGTGAGATTTTTTATGCAAAAGACAAATTTACTGATTTTTATAAAACCGTTATAAAAAAATGCAGACAAATTAATGTAACAATAGTTATTAGACTCACCGCCAGCAATCCTTTGAAGTTTTATCTTCAATTAAAAATGTCACATATGTACATTACACGTGTTTCGGACATCATCGGGTGATCAAAACACTTAATTAAAATAGCCAAATGAATTTTACAAAATAATATCAAACGCTAAGAATACGCTCAAAATAAAACCTTAATATATAATTTAGCAAACAGTATTTCACTATCAAAAGTGTGACCTTACCTAAATCTAATCCCATAATATAATAAATCAGTAGGCTAGTACACAGAATATAATAAATCTCTGCTTTCTGTTCATCGTATTATTGTTTTTCATTTTTTGTGATGATAATTCGACAACAGCGTTTTTCTGTGGGGTATTTTATTTTCATTCTATTTCGTCTTAATATTTTACTGGGCAATTAATGCCAATAAACTAAGATTATGCACTATTTACTTAATAAAACAATATTTGTAAAAACAACTTCCTATAAAATTTGTTTGATTCTGTTGTACTTTATTGATGGAAAATTAGCTTTTAAAATATATATGTTTTTGTTATAGATGTAACAAAAAGATGTATTTATGATACATATTTATGATGTATCATATTTATAAGATGTAATTATAATTTCTAGATTTAAATTAATATTTGTATGCATTGTTACGAGTTTTGGTTTTTTTGTAACAAAATAAAAATAATGAATACAAACAGATATTTACTTTTCAACCGCATAGTTATATTTAATTATTAAAATTGTGAAAAATCACTGTTTTAGTAAATTAATTATTTACTTATCTCTGTAAGATTGAAAAGTCCAATGTTCTACATTGAAACAATTTTTAATAGACGCAATATTTACATAATATAAAATATTTGTGTTAATTTATTTGTAACTCGTATTTTTATAGTTTATTTTGTTTTACATTCTACTGTTAAATTTTGAACACAGGTAAACATACTTTGACTAAAGACTAAATAGGTTAGGTTAGAACCTTTTAGGTATTTTTTTATTATTACTATTTTTGCATTTCTGTTGCCATAGTGAAAAACTTGCATTGTGAATTCATCAAACTATTTTCAATGACGTTTCTTTTATCTTGTAGTTAGTCGTTCTGTGATATGTAGAATACCTATTGCGTTTAATTTTATTGTGAAGTAACACATCTTTCCGTATAGGAAGTTTTAGAGCTAGGTATCGGGCGAATTGTTCGACAATGTTGTTCCGTCTGCAGTCATTTCAATTAGTAAGATATCGAAATGAACGAGGATGTATTTGAAAGAGGAAGATCCTAATGGCAAATTAGTTAAAATCTGGATATTTTGCCTCAAAACCCAAGATGTCTAAACTCCCTTTTTTCTAAATACTTCTCCTTCTGAAATAAATCTCAATTGCGTTGAAATTAATGATGGATTAGTTTTAATGACACATATATTTATACTATGGTTAAAAGTGGAAATGAAGTAAAGATGTTCAGGGGTTCAGTTCTAGCAAACATCCGTACAAAGTAAAACCCGGCATACCAACCATTTAAACAGTACCAATAATCATTGCTTGAATAAATTATGCATTTATTTGTTAGTGAAAGGAAGTGACTACTGTACACAGCATAAATAAAAATCATATCGTTCACAACCTTTTTCACAAAAATTTGAAACTATCAGCTCTAGTTTTACGAAATTTTAGGTGCCGCACATTAGGAAATATAGAAGGAATGGGGTTTTAGAAACATATTCGAAATAGAGTAAGTGAATGGGGGTTGTAGAAACATCCGGAAATGGCTTGGAAACATTTTCAGAAGTAGAGGAGGGATGGTTTTTTTAGAAACTTTTCGAAAATATCTTAAAAACTGTATATTACAAAATTTTTAAAATATATATTTATGTCGTTAAATATCGCTCTTGAATACAAATTTTCCTTCCGCAGTATCATCAATATTTAATTTTTATGGTTTTAATCTTTGGCCCCTCAAAATTATTTTTGAGTTATGACTATTGGACTATTAAACGAGTTAACAAGCTACATAACTGTATACAATTTCTACTTGATAGATTTGTCCTGGGAGATTTGACTGCGACTGACAGTCTAAGGTACGGTACAGAACCTTAAAAAAACAAATATAACCTGACCACAAATATATATGCAATGTATGTTGGTTGCTTACATAAAATGTTATTAAGTTGCAAAATTGAAATGTATATACGTTATTGCAACAGCCAATTTTGTTTCATATTTTATTGTTTTATTATTGAACACACTCAGATTGTTGTTTACTAGGAAAACTAACAACATCCGTGTCCCTTTCTTTAGTTAAAAATATGGATGTGTAGTTTTTGAATGCGTATATTGTTTTC
>JAGFPH010000300.1:413115-490618 GCA_018207615.1 Philaenus spumarius | reverse complement strand
GTATAGCCCTGACTCTTCAGGACGCCCAGGATTCTTAGTAATTTTGAGTCCTATACAGATAACAGACAGGCAGTCGACGTCCTGCAGCAATAACGTGTTCACCTAATAGCTGTGTTTTTTGATGTGTTTGTGTTTGTTAACGTAATGTGTTGACCACCTCCAAGCAACTAGGGATTTTCTGATGATGGGGTAGAAATCCCGAAACGCGCCAACCGAATAAAAAAGAGGCCACTGACAGAAAAATAAAAGATATTGTACTTCATTACATACAATTAGAAACGTGGATACTAGGGGAAATGAATGTATTACTCAAAAAGCAGTTTGCTGCTCCCAAAGTATTCGACCTATACCTTATATTTTACTTCCAGACATAGCTTACATTGACACAGCGAATGTTTATGTCACCGCCTTCTTTTAATTCGACCAAAGTATTATTTTATCTTGTAAATGAAATAGATTATTTAAGAACATGATTCCAGCTCGGCTATAACCTCCCACGAGGATCCTCATTAGACGAGAACAGTGTTTACAATTCCCGAGGAACTCAGAAGTCGAGTAACAGATTGCATGCATAATATTGTTCAACACTCACAGTTGGAATTTGTCTAACGTTACACGAGGCGCGCGCTGAGCATACTGATCAAGAATTATAATTAGGGATCAACCTTATTTAGTGCAGACTCGCTTGTCTGACGGGTCGAGTTCCTAATCTTGCGGACATATAAAATACATGCGTCAGTATTTTCTAAGTCAAAATCGATCTCTTCGCCTACAATTACGTAAATAACAAACAGAAATATAACTTTTTTACAAAGATAAATTGTACAAATTCAGCATACATTGGGGCTGAGAAGTGAGATAGAAGAGCGAATATTATCTAACCAAGGTTTACCAATGAATTGCTGTTTTGGAATAAAATTTGTGAAGTTAATTTTTTTAACACAGATTGATTGGACCTTTTACTGTTGCCATTTTAAAGATTTCAATTGAAATTTAACGACAGTTCAAAACATCACCGACATTAAATACTTTATTCAAGGATTTATTATATTCTACTAGAGGGATCGGGCATCTGCTCGCTTCACTCGCCAATGCTCTCTCTCTCTCTCTCTCCCTCTCCCTCTCCCTCTCCCTCTACACTCGCAGCGAAACAAATGCAAACAGATTATTTTATACTCTTATATTTTCTCGGAAATGATTAGGACTGAAGCACTTGGATCGGGATAGGGCTTTGCGGTGGCCAAGACCCTGAAGAACGCGCAGTATGGCCAGAGATTTTGCTTGAATGACAGGGTGTTTTAAATAATAGAATTAATGTTAACCAATTGATAAATAGTGCGTGTATAGGTACAAGCAAGTAGGACAAATAAAAAGTAAATGAAAAAGTTAATCCATTAAGTTTAGCATTAATCATCAGTTAAGTTTTATACTTGGTTAATTTAGGTAATGTTATTTCCTGATATAAGCCTTACACAAATGTCGTTTTCATTATAAACCCTCTCCGACATACTAGTTTAGCATGTGAGACTAGTATAGCCTTTACGATATGAACTTTAATCTTTCATGTAAAAGATTCAAATCATACTAATATTTTCAGATAGAAGTTAAATTTAAATTGTAAGAACATTATTTTTTAAAGTTTCAGATTATGTTTACGTACTATATTTTGTGAATTGCCTAAAATATTGTTCGCTCTAAAATATCCCGAGTCTTTCTTTCAAATACATGTTACTTCCCCTGACCGTTTTAATTTGTTTCTTTATGTGAACATGAATGAATTGTAATTCCATTAACAGATTATTATATGGACTATTTCAAAATAAATCTATAAAACTTTTAATGACCGAGTTTTAGCGGAAGGTTTTCAGTTTGTAAACTTTTATTTTTATTTTGAACTTTTTATAGACTAAGAGATATTAACATTTTTTGTTAAATTTGGTTTATAATTCCTAAACTTGTTTTAAAGATACCTACAAGGGATGATTACCTTTTCAGCACGATCAGAGTAACAATTCGTCCCATATTTTGTTTTATTATTAAGAAAAAATAATAATCAAGTTCTTTTGATAAATCTTCAATTTTGCACAAATTTTTCTTTATTATTAGCAAAGTATACAACAATAGTCCGCATCTGGCAAACCCCATGGCAGACGGCTTAGACTGTATTTTTTACAAAGCAATTCTAAAAATGTCCGCCTCGAAGTTTGCCAATTGCCAAAAGTGTACCATTTTTCTCTAGACTTTAATAGTCTAATAAAAGAGAAAATATGTGCAAACTTTTACATTTAAAAAGGTTGAGTAAAATTTGTTTTACCAAAATTAAACACAGTGAATTTGTGTTGTGATTGTGGCGAACTTGTAGACATATAAAGTTTTTTTAAAAAAGTTTCTGGAATTTAAAAAATTAACTAGTCTTGCCTTATAATGTTAATTTTTTTTTCTGTATTGTACGTAATGTGAAACCAAGCCTGCTAGGTTTCACTATTTAACAAAATCGGTATACAAAATTCAAAACAACCTTAAATGTTAAATTTTAAAGCTGTGACGACTTGTGTCAATGTATTGAAAACCCCCAAAAATGTACGGTCCTCAAAACGACAAAAGCCAAAAAGTGTATATTTTGTTGAAAATGGTTATTACTTTCCCAATAAATTATCAACACATTTGTATTTTCTGCGATACTGCTGCAAAGTATGCCTAGCAGGCAACCTTAAATAGACTGTGAAAGTAGATTTGGCTGAAAATTGTTATTATAAGTTCACTAAGTAGAATAGCGTAAAAATATCTCTTTAAACCAAATTTTTTTTACCTAAACTCGGTCTAAATCATTGAAACATTGGACACCTTTATTAGTTATAAACAAAATCCTGGTTCGCTTATCAAGTACTTTATCAAATCATTCGTCTCTTTAACTGAAGATTCTTCTACCATCGACATTGAGAGATAAAGTTTTATTACGTGTTGTCACTAACAGAGGCTGTTTCGACGGTACAACTCCGAGGCTAGACAGAGTTATCGTTCCTAACTAGACGGCATCGTGTAAGTCAGAAGCTTGCCATTATATCCAATAAACTAATCGTGAAGCTTCGACAGTTATCGGAGGAATACATATCTAGTTTATACGACGCTTCGGGCAAGACTGAAGAAGAAGCGGTTACAAGATAATAACTCGTAACATTGTTCAAATAAAGTCTCTTTATTTCCTTAAACGCCTGGATCTCATAAAGAAGACAGGAGTTGTGGGTGATCCTCAAGACCACCGTCAGGGCTTGCTTTAATTGGCACAGTTAATTGGTCCGATGTTGGCCCACACCTAATGGGCTAATCGTGTAGCGGGTCGCTTGTAACCACATAAATCCCACGGGTACAAGTTTCTACTACATCATAGTCCGCATTTGAATATGCAAACCAATAATATTTAACTCTCTCTGTTCAAATATTTATTGATCTCTGATAACCATCGAACGGATTAACGAGAACCGTGTCGATCCGGATTGTAGATAAATGTTTCAGCCGCGGACTTTGCAAAGAAATATGTTATTTATTTACAAATAGTGTGTTTGCATTTGCCTAGCTTCAACGTGTAAATGTAAATAGACTGTTGGTTAGGTTACAATATTGAGAACATGTTGGTTGTAAAGACGTTTTCAAAGGTGTAGGTACACAAACTTAGCTAGTAGTTACAGTTAATATGTAAAGTTTTACTATAAACTAGTCTAAAATTAGGTTGGTTATATAAATATTTTTTTATATAGAATATACGTAATGCATCGAGGCCAGCAATACCCTAAAAATTTTAATTTTGCCTCGTATTAATTCTTTTTAAGTTATATCAAATTCTTGTAGCACATACAGGTGTAGTAGTTTCATATTAACAAAATATAAATCACGCCTACTATAATGTCATGATGAGCTTATCATATTCTAAATAGGATGTTTCTGAAATAGGCAAACTTCTGGAACTATTTTTTAAAATTTCATTATAAGTCCTACTTCTTGATCACAATAATAAAATAATGTATAGGACTATTTATTATAAGCCTAGGTTTAATAACTTATTTCAAACAAGACCTGTGTTTGAGGTTATTTTCTTTCCGAATACACTGTGGGGTAATCACACGCGGTCACCACAGTGCGTGATATTCCCCCAACTGACATGCGTGGTATTCCCCCATCCGTACAAATACTGTTTATGTTTAACAGCATAGTTTTTTTTCCCCATTGTAGATGCCAAGACATTACAAGCGAACTACCGAAAAAGCCTCCTGGACTCCTGAACAGCTTAAACAAGCAATAGCAGCTGTTCAATTAGGAAGAAAAATCCGAGAAGTAGGGAGGGCTTTCGGAATTCACGAGGCAACTATCCGCACAAAAATGAAGTCTGGAAATATCAACGAAATAAAACTTGGTAGGAATGCCACTTTTTCAGTACAACAAGAAAAGGAACTTGCAGACCATGTTATTTTAATGGCGAAATTGTTTTATGGTATTTCTTGTATTGAACTAAGAAAATTAGCTTTGAGTTTGCCGAGGCAAATAATATTCCTAATCGGTTTGATACATCATCTAGATTAGCTGGCAAATATTGGCTTTATCTATTTCTAAAGAGAAATAAAAATATCAGCCTCAGAAAACCGAAAGGAACTAGCACTAATAGAATTAAAGCTTTCAACCAGGAAGAAGTCAATCTTTATTTTAAAAATCTTGAAGAAGTTTTTATGAAAAATAAATATATGGAAGACAAAGTATTTAACGTTGACGAGACGGGAATTTAACGTTGGGGGGGGGGGGGGGGCACAGTGCAGAAACCCGAACGTATCTTGGCGCCGAAAGGTGTGAAGCAAATAGGAGGTGCAATTTCTTGGGAAAGGGGGAAAAATGTAACGGTTATATTATATTGTTTCAATGCTGCGGCATCTTACGTACCACCTTTGTTTGTATTCCCTAGAAAAAGAATGTCACCTCAGTTATGTAAAGGTGGGCCAGTTGGAGCTCTTTACGAATGTTCCGATAACGGATGGAGCAATGAAGTTATTTTTTTCAAATGGATTCAACACTTTCATAAACACGTCAAATCGTCAACTGATGACTCAGTTCTGTTAATTCTCGACAATCATGCTAGCCATATATCCCTTGAAATCTTTAATTTTTGCAAACTGAATGGAATTATCATGGTTACAATACCACCACACACCTCCTTTAGGCTGCAACCCTAAGACGTAACATTTTTTTCACCATTAAAAGCAGCCTTCAACAGTGCGTGTGGTTTATATATGAAGACCAAGGTGTTTGAAAAAATTACGCCTTACGAATTGGCAGATTTATTTAATAAAGCATACCTAAAGGTGGCTAGAATGGAAAAAGCTCAATCAGGATTCAAATCCTGCGGTATCTTCCCATTGAATCCTGAAAAATTTCAACAGATCGACTTTCAGTCTGATGATAGCTTCAGAGTCATAGATCTTGAAGACGATGATAGGACTAAGTCTCAACTGACAGACTTAAATAAAACTACGAGTGAACAAGTTAGTAACACAAGCACAAAAGATGACTTACTTTTGCGAAAAGACGAACAACTACCTGGATCGTCAAAACAAGAATTACCGATTCTATTTAATATTTCCAAAAAGTTAAATGACAAAAGTCAAACAAATAAGCCTCTTGGTGTTTCAGAAATATCACCAATCCCACAGAAACCAAAAACAACTGCACTAAAAGGGAAAGGAAGACCTAAGGGCCAGTCAGTAATTTTGACAGCTACCCCTGAGAAGATTAAATTGGAAAATGAATTTAAAAAAAAGAAAGAAAAAGAAATAGGAAAAAGGCAGCTGAAGAAAAAAGGAACAAAAAAAAGAAGTGAAAAAGAAGTACGGTAAATCAAATAAACCCAAAACATTAAAAAGATCCAAAAAACAAATTTCTAAAAGTAAAAAGAAGCTTAAGTTTAACAGTGAAAGTAGTGATGAAATAGACGATGATTTAGACTTAAAAGATATATGTGACGATAGTGAATTTGACGACATCGACCCTACATTGAATGTAAATGTTTGTGTTGTTTGTGGAGAATTCGGTAAGGATGGGGAAATGTGGTTCAGGTGTGTGATCTGCAGTCGGTGGAGCCACGAAGAATGTAGTGGCTGGGACTCACCTAAAAACTATAAATGTGATATTTGCATCAAATATGGGTAATAATTCAGTTTATTGTCCTTTGTTTTTTTGAGTTGTAAATATTGGGAATAAATATGCATTTAAATATACAAAACTGAGATCAATATTTGCGTGCAATTACCCCACGGGTGGGGAATACCACGCATTTCCACTTTAAACAAAAATATTTTATAATAAATAAAGTACACTATTTATACCTTTTTTAGTGGTGCAATATTATTTATAAGATTCCTTAAAAGGTTTGTATAGTATTTTAATAGTGATACGAGTAACTTCAACGTATATACAGACATTTTCCTTTAGGTGCGTGTATTTCCCCCACTCTCCCCTAATTTGATTTTACCTGGCTTTTGCAATCGCTGGCGACCTGTAAGTTGACAACCACGGGTTCGACTTCACAGAGTCATTTTCAAGTCACAATCAACACACAATATATCACACTATAACAGTCACATTAGCTAAAAATAGTTTTTCAAGCTTGACTACGTACAAGAGAGGATGCATCCACGTTTATTTAATCAATTGACAAGTCGTTTAACCACGGTACATATTATAAATCAAATGTGAACTATTTAACTAATGTGACTGTTATAGTGTGATATGTGTGTTGTGTGAGACTTGCAAATGACTCTGTGAAGTCGAAACCGCTTTTGTTAACTTACGGGACGCCAGCGATAACAAAAACAATTTAAAATAAAACTAATTATACATTATTTTTGTATCTGAATTATATAAAAAAATCTTATCAGTCACGGAAAAAGTCTGGTCCTAATGCGCATGCGACAAGAACTAGGTCACCGCTATCCCCGACCTTACCCCAATCCAAGTGCCTCTGCCCTAATCAATAGTAATTATCTTGAAAATATCCGCGTGTACAATAATCTGTTTGCATTTGCTTCGAAGCGGATCACCGCCGTAGTTGGTGAGGTAAGCTAGCAGGAGGCTAGCTATATAATAAAAATGAATTGCTGTTCTTTTGTAATCGCATCACATGAGAACGGCTGGATCAATTTGGCTATTTTTTGTTTTAAAATGTTCAACACATGTTTGTTTACATTCATTACCACAGCAACTTTACTTAGCATTTATAATCTATATAATATATTATTAAATATATATATTTAATATATTATATTAAAAGAATTTGGTCAAAACCTATTTCCAATCGCCCAGCCTCTCCTAATGGACCGATTTTGATGATTTTTGTTTTAAAATGTGTCTTATTACCTTTAGATATGTCATCAAGCATTTACCGAAGTCCTAGGACATTAGGGCTACGCCCCAGTGGCCCTCAAAGTTTCAATGTTAATCTTATGGAAGGTCAATCTTAAGGAAGAAGAAGAAATATTTCTTTTGATTTTATCAAGGACACAAAAACAGCTGTTCGTATGAAAAGCTTAAAACAGCTGATTTTGATCAACAACTGATTTGGATCAAATCAGTATCAAATGTAGTATTACCTTTTTGAGGTTACATTGACAAACTAAAAACAAACACAAACAAAAATCAACGAAAAATGCTAACAACTATATTTTAATTCAATTCAAACATTGGTTGTTACAAACCTATTATATATAAAACAGCTAATTTGGATCAAAAACTAAACATAATCATTCACAGATATGTCAAGTCTTATATATTATCATCCGTTCAGCCGCTATTCACCCGAGAAGGAGCCCCGGTATACAATCCTTCAAATTTCCCATGTTAATCTTATGGAGATAATGTTTAATGAGTTTGAGTCAGCTGCCAAATAAAACAGCTAATTTATGCTCGGTCACCTATGTACAAACGAGCAAAAGATTAACGAGATTCTTTATCGAATTTTCCACCTGCGAGCGAAGCGAAGCAGCCATCTGAGGCCGAAGGCCGAGCCGGGGTTGGGACGCGGAGCGTCCAGGGGCAGAGCCCATAGTCAGTTTATTATTCTTCAAAACCAACAGCTTTTTTAGGTCAGATTGACCAACTTAAAGCAAACCGAAACAAAAATCAACTAAAGATGCTTACTATATTTTAATTCAATTAAAACAGTGGTTGTTACATATTACATATAAAACAACTGATTTGCATTAAAAACTGAACATGATTTTAGGTTAGGCCTACAATGAACCAAAACACGTTTATATTCAACCAAATGGGCTGATTTAGAATCAGGTTGTTTACAATTCTTCACAACTATCAGTTCTTTAGATTAGGTAAAAGTAAACAAAAGGTTTACTGTAGTATCTATAAAGGTTGACAAAACTATAAAAAATCTAAATTTGTTTAGCATATTCTTAAGTGACATAAAACTATTTTGCATTTCGATTAATTAAGTATACGTAATGAAATGGAATAACTACCCTTTAAATTAAATCAAGCAATAGCGAAGCATTGGTGGGTCCACTAGTCTATATACTTATAAAAATTAAATGCTGTTCGTTGGTAAGCGCATCATTTGAGAACGGCTGGACCAATTTAGATATTTTTTGTTTTAAAATGTTCGTAATATTCCGAACTAGGTTTTTATATAAAGAAAAATTTGAAAAGTTTCCAGATAAAAATTCAAATTTGTAAAAAACTACACATCCTCTTATTGCATTCAAACATTCACGAGCTCTATTATTCAATTTAATCTGTTTGAAGTTATTATTTAGTAGGCTACTGATGGATGATCAATTCTGATATTGGTAATTTTTTGGACAGTTGCCACCATTTATCAATACAAGCCGTTTCGTGAATATAAATCAACTCCCGTTATCAAGTGACAAAAACTACTGGAACAAAATATAAATGTTCTACCTCTAATTCCCCCTATCTTGACTATCCCGTACAAAATATGATTATAAAATAAAGTTCAAACCTATTATTTGTACATATATTAATAGGTCAATATAAGGTAATTATATTTTATAATTTATCTTTGTCAACAACATAGTTATGCCGTTATAAAATTACTACATTTTTCATAGTCGTTATTGTATGTTTATTTGTCACTGACCATACATATTTGGAACAGACAAAATCACAAAGTTACATTCCATTAAATTATAAGTTGGTCAATCAATGCTTAAAATATAAAGACATAAAATAACAGAGATATTTTAACATTACTGAACATACTAATAGTAGGCTAGTAATAATAATAAATATTTATCTAGTATTAAAAACATTAATTAATTTTGTATATCTTCATAATATATAAATTGCATCTACTTGAAATCTTACGATTTTTAAATAGAGCCTTGCAGTGCTCTAAGGGACCTACACCCCTCATAATGCGTTAGCTACTTTTCTGCATTATAAAGACATAATTTACATTAGTTACATAGCCCCTTGACATTAAACCATATTGAATATGTGACTGAAAACTACCATAGTATAAATTAAACAGATAATTAGTGGCTCAATTTTGTACAGCAAATACAATACCCTAGATAATTTTATATCTAACTCAATTAAGTGATGCTTCCAATCAATTTTACTTTCCAAATTTAATCCTAACATTTTTACATATAATAGCTCTTGAATTTATAAACTTCCCAAAGAAAATAAAGTTTTTGAGTTTTTTTTATTTAATGAAAGCCCATTTGCTGAAAACCAATGGCAGAGCTACAGCCTCAGCCTCGTGAATCTTGTTGCTGAGATTGTTTAGATCTTTATCTACTACCACAAGGGTGTATCATAAGCATTTAATACGGAGGGTGAATTATGAATATTTATAATGTTTGGCAGATCCTTTATAGAAATTAGGAATAAAAATGTTCCTTAAGTTGACTCCTTTGGTACTTCAAATGTCACTTCTCTAACACTTGCAATATCATCAACCAAAGATACAAACTGTTTGCTATTATTAAAATATGAGTACATAATTTTAAAACGTTATCATTTATCCAATCAACCCTGAGTCCATTTGATTAACATATATCGGCCTATGTCGGCGTATGATCTCTGAACCGTCATCACAGTAGATTTTCTCGATCTAAAACCGAACTGTAAATTTGGAAATAGGTTATTTGTTTCAATACATAAACACAATATTAAACGTACTCTTCGGGGCTGATTGAATAACGATTTATTATTTGATGAAAGTAAACCAAGATGTATTGGAAATTCTGTATTTGGTTCAGGATCTAAAACACAAAGGAGAAGTCAAAATATTTCTTAACGTTTACTTCCTAAATCAACCACTACAAAAACTAACAGAATAGTAGCCTAAAGCGCATGCGCATGGTTATCTGGTTTATTTATTAACATAAACACAGCTTATTTTTTCCATCAGCTGTAATACTTCAAATATTTAAGGTTAAGTTTTATTTCTTGTTTTTATTATAGAAATAATAATGTACATTGATACGACATCACTGATTAGCATACAAAAATCAGTACAAAACCGAGCCTAAACTAACCTACTTTAAGGTTATGTTTACAACTTTAATCAAAACGAATGGTCAAAACCTTTGAGTGTAATTTTCTGTAAGGATTTTGATTTGTTTCCACTAATAGTACGAATAAATCAAACAATACAACCATTATTTAGGTTTAAATGCGCCATTCTCTTTTGTTCACCTTGAAGTATTGGGCTCTGTACATTTTACCATGTTGAATATTCCTAAAGACATAGACCCGGGTATAATACAGAAGTTGTTGTCTTTAGGCCTAAGAAGTTTCTTGTGAAAAACGAAATAAACAAAAAGTATTGTAAAAATATACATTTTCAACGGCTTCTAACCTTAAAACATATCATATAACCTAATTACAATAGTTATATAATCGTTAGAAAATACTTATAAATTTTCAACGTGAGTAGGCGAATTAAATTTCATATTTTGTTATTACTAAACATGTATTACACTATATTATAATCCTTATAGTACACATTTACCGAAATTAAATCCTCCCCATCATGACTTAGTAGGCCTAGATAAAGTGTGTTGTTTTTAGTATATTTTAAAATATTTTTTTCGTATTTGAATCTAATTAATCTGATGTCCGTGCGAGCGATTTGATGTTGGGTTGGGTGGTGCCCATACACTGTCGAACCCACCCAACCCCTACAAATCAGTCGAACATGTAGGGACGGCGCCCATACACTATCGAATATGTTGGGCGAGTGGCTCGAAGTTCAACATGTTCGATAGTGTATGGGTAGCTTAAGACAACCTGAGAATAGGCCTATAGTTTGGTTTAATTTTATTGTTAACAGATGTCTTTCACACAGGCTTACGACTCTAGGGTTATGTACCTGTAGATATAGTCACTCGACAACAGGAGTTTATTCATATTCCCGAAACGTCGTGCATTAATTTTAACTTAAAAATGATGCCAAATGTTCGAAAAAACACAAATAACAGAATTGAATTTAATATTTAAGGTTTAACAATTTTTAACATAACAATTTAAAACTTAGCGTAGGTTCATAAATATACTGTTGGATGTGCAAGTACAGATTGAAGTCGATATCTTGAAATTGTCGATGCAGGGGTGCGGCTATAGTCGCGTATAAGATAGTACAACTTCCTCTGCAGGAGGACCTCGAACACTCTTATTGTTGTTAAAACTAACGCAATTTCCAAAATATTTACATGAAATTCGTCGTAAATCTTCAATGATTTGTAGGGTGTATTTCAAGTCAATATAGTATCTGATGTAATTTGAGAATGGAAAACGAGTTATTTCTTTTAGTTATTTTATAACCTACTATAAAAAGAGGTGTACGATGTGCTAAAGTGTTGTGGTAGATTAGTCACGATTGGTCACATATACAAAAAAACGAAAAATAGTTTAAAATGTACACAAAAATAAATAGAATAGAAAAATGTAAACATACATAGAATAATTATTATGAATAAAATTAATAACAAAATTACTTATCCCAAAAGGAAAAGCCTGTTATGGGGACCATCAACGAAAGTTAGTCAAGAGCAAAAGAATATATATTTTCAGCTGCTGCACTTAAAAGTAAATTATACCTAATTATAAAATAAAAGTTGCAATTTAAACATAATTACAAATGTTACCAATTTAAAAACCCCCGACGGAGTCGCTCACGGAAGAGCGTTAATATTTCTATTATAATTTAGTTTTTAAGCTTCTATTTCATAGTAGGTGTATTATAAGTAAAATAATTTTGAAAAACTTAATCTAGGAACATTTACCGTGAATGTCTTAGTTCGTAAAAATAGCTTAATTGATACCGAATTTTGTTTATTTCTGTTTTAGAATATTCTAAAAACTTTGAACACATATAAATATTTTAGTAGCAGAATATTATTTTATTTATATTTTTTAAAGCTGAAAGGATGATTACATTTTAGATTAAAAAAAAATTGATCTAACTAAATGTCTCTGCAAGCCCAATACTAGTTGTAGTATTGGGCTTGCAGAAAGTACACCTCGCACCTTTTAAAATACAAAATAATAAAAGCATTATAGTTTTTTTAAATGGAAAATCACTTTTTGTACGGGATATAGTCAAGGGCTTTCAAATTAGAGTTTTGAAAATATGTTTTCTATTAAATGTAGTTCCTTAAATTTTACGCCGCTCCCGTACTATTATAACATCCTGTTACTTACTTATGTGAAATAATATGAATGGTTTCGTTTCTTTATCTATGTTGTTATCGGTATAAAATGTACATATTTGTTTAGTACCCGCTTCGCTCGCAGATACGAATAAAAGAAATATCCGGTAGATATTGAGAGTTCACTGTCTCACAAACATAGTGGGACAATCAAATCTGTTTCCCGTTTCGGCCCACGTACATGATCAGTTATGCACCAGTAAGTGCAAAAACCAAAATATACCCCAGCTGTTTGTTTGAAGTGAATTTCACGTCGACGAATACATTTTATCTAAACTAGTTTATTTAAATGTATAGAAATAGATAAATTTTAAAAAATAAAAGGATCTAATAGGTACTTTTTTAGTATATACAAATAAAAATATCATCGCATTTTTTAAATGGAAAAATCACTTTTTGTAAAGCTGTTTCTTAAATTTTAAGCCACTCCAGTACTATTATAACACCCTTCTAGGAAATTATATAACATTCTGGAATATTCTACAACATTCTCGAACATTCTGGAATATTCTAGAACATTCTGGGAACATTCTACAACATTTTTGAACATTTTGTCTGTAACATTCTATAAAATTTTGTCTGGAACATGCTGAAATATTCGAAACATTATGGAACCTTTTACACATTCTCAAACATTCTATCTGGAACATTTTGAAATAGTCTGGAATATTCTTAAATATTCTTGAAAATTCTGAGAACATTCTACATTATTCTAGAACATTCTGGAAGCTTCTAGAACATTCAATGTCAAAGTTTTATCTTGAATATTACGCTTGTATTGCACTATTTAATGTTAGTGAGTGTAAAAGCAGAAAAACATAAATATTAATGAATTATTGTAGATTTACTTCAGCTCGATTAAAATGCCGAAGTATTGAAATCATGCGATAAATGTTGTGTGTGTCTCTGTCTGTTAACACGATATATGCAATCACAGACGTCGTAGAAAACGTAGGTGGTGCCAAAATCTTCGTCATTTTATTGCGGAGAGTTGAAAAGCTTTTGAGCATTCTAGCGTGAATCGTAGCGTGTCGGGGTGTCGGTTTTGGGTCAACATTTTGAAAATACAGTGCGGTGTAACGTTTTATATGTTTTTGGGTATCAGAAAACTAATTTTGAGTGTTAAAAAATCGTAGCGCGTCTGGGTCATGTTTTTGGGTCAAAATTTTGGAAATTCATTGCGGGGTATCATTTTATATGTTTTTGGATACGGGAAAACCGATTTTGACAGTTAAAAAGCCGAAGTGCGTCGATTTCACGTTTTTTGAGTCAATATTTTGAAAATACAGTGTGGAGTATTGTTTGATATGTTTTTGGGTATGGGAAAACCGGTGTTGACAGTTAAAGAGTCGTAACGCGTCGGGGGTCACGTTTTTGGGGTCATCATTTTTAAAATACAGTGAGGCTTCGTTTTATATGTTTTTGTTTAGAGGAAACCTTCTTTATGAAGAAGGCAGACTATGCCGCCAACAGTAGGGACATTTTATAGGAGCTAGCTTATATATCAACATGCCGTCTGCTAACCACATGAATTGTATTGGATAAATCAGTATGCCGTGTGCTAACCACATGAAGTGTAGCGATATCCGTTGTAAAGCCAGGAGTCTATAATACAAATCAGTTTTTAACGCAACCTAGAATCAACTTAGAACTGTAGAGAACTTTATAGGTTACAAAAATGTTGTTCTTTATTTACTCTTTCTGTGATTTTAATATGGAGGTTTTTGCCGCAGAAGCTTCGGCGCCAAATGTTCCAAATGCTGTAGAAGTATCTCGTCCAACGATTGGGTTCGGAAAGCGAGGGAACATGTCTACCACCTCGCTTGCTTTGCTTGTGATGCGTGCAAGAGACAACTCAGTACAGGGGAAGAGTTTGCGCTTCATGAAGACAGAGTGCTGTGCAAAGCGCATTACCTGGAGACTGTTGATGGCACGACGACGTCTAGCGATGGTAAGAATTACTCTTCTGTATGGAATTACCACAATATAAATAACCCATATGTTTTTCAATTAGAAGTATTGGTCATTCAAGTTTAAAAGAATAGTAAACGCTGAGCGAGTCGTCAAATTTTTTATCAGTAAAGCACATTTAAGAATTATTTTTTACGTAGTTTCATTAAAAGTGATTCGTTTCTTTAAATTACAGTAGTTGAGGGTAATGTAAAAAATCATATGGTCGTAATAACTTATTATTTTACCACCTGTATAAAATGCCCAAAGTTTGGAATTCATTATAAAGTTCAGAACATTTACTTGAAACAATAATTCGAAATAACTTTTTATTTTAAAGCTTTATGAACAACATTTCCCAAAATTAATTTTTCTATATGATAAGGTTTTTGAATAGTTATACTTTCGGCCTTTAATTGGTTATATTTATTTTGTGATGCAATATATTCCAGGTTGTAGGAAATCACAATTAATGGTTCGCGAATTTTCACAAGTTTTCGAATCTGTACATAAACAACGTACGTCTGATCCGTTTTAAATTATAAAAGTGACGTACAGGCAACATATTAGGCTGTGATGAGACATATCTGAATATTGTTAACACATTTTATTTTGTACACTTACTTTTTGTATAACAGCGACAGGAATTGAGTTATTTGACAAAAACAAAATCTTGTACCCTAGATCCTTAGTGGAGGAATGTGCTGGTGGGGGTGTAGAGTCAGATTTGGTATCTATGGGCCGAAACTTTATATTTAAAAACACACAAATAATCTTTGTTTTTTTAATATATATATATTTAAATTGGTGCCTAATTTTACTCGGCATGAGTGCATGTCAGTTATCTATCTGCTCGCGAAAGGATTTTCAGCTGGTCCCAGATAGTGGATCTCCAAAAATCAAGTAAATAGTAGACATCCCTAAATATTCAATATCCATTTTTGTTTATCCCTAAACAAATTTCGATCCCTACAGCAATGAAAATATTTATAAAACTGGCGTGAAGTGGCGGTTTATTTTAAACATTTACTGATCTATCTCTCAACGCTTAAATGCTGTTTTTCTAGCATTTAAGTAAAAGACTTGTTCTTAGATGGAACCCCTAAAGTCAACCCTCCAAGTACTCCATCGAACATACGAATTTAATGTTTTCCTAACATATTGAATCAAGTAAATAACAGACATCCCCAAACATTGTGACAACCGAGAGTCGCATAAATAATGAAGTATTCAACATTCCTTTTTGTTTGTTAATAATATTAGAGTCGGCAAAACTGGCGGAACAAGAGAACAGAGACACTAGCCTGTGTAAACGAATGGGTAGGGGTGGTCACAGACACAATTAGGCGTCCTTAACCCCGACCAAGGCGTAATCAGGGCGTCGCGACGTAGGGTGTTTACGAGGTGTAAAATCGCGCGCAAATTCAATTGTTCCTCCCCCGCCCGCATGTACAATGCAAATTATCCCACCCCCTAGCGAGCTTCCGGCAATTTCCTAGTGAAGCTTTGTCAATTATACACAGCATTGTAGCGCCCGATGATAGCGGCCACAAAGAGTATTTCCAATTGCGTTTGTTCATATTTCAAGGGATAGCGTTTTTCTGTGTCTAAATTCAAGTGATATTTGCATTTTGTTCTTTTGTCAAAGTGAAATGAGTGTTCGATACGTATTTTCAAAGAAATTGAAACTGAAGGGTGGAGATATCTCTCCGGATTCACGGCATTTAAATCACCATCATTTAAATAAGTGAGTTGAATGATTTATTTAATACACAACTTAACATGAAGTAATATAAGTGCAACGCGTTTATTAATTTGAAATTAATTTGCTGTTTAATATATTTTTGTACGTATTTAATTTAACTTTGAGTCTTAATTAAGGGGATTCAGCATTGAAAATGATAAAAAAATGTTATGTGTTAGTTTTGTTTCTTCGACTCTCCTGTACATAAAAAAGGAAATATATACATAAATTGTACTTTTTGTATGTAACTACATTGTTTTATAAGACGCGACATATTTTATATTTCAGATTTTCTTAGCATTTTGTTACCTTATTTTTTTATTTATGTGAACCAAGTAAAAATGTATATAGTACTCTATATACATTTTTACTTATAGGCCTACATTGTTATTTTACTAAGCATAGCCTAGATATTTTCTGCGCATACAATGTATACAATGACAGAAATTACTAATAAATGAGCTTAAAAATAATGTCATTTGCTAAAAATTAGAAGTTTGTTTTATTGTAAAACTTTGATCTCCATTTACCGCAAGTTGAGAATTGTTTTGTTTTGAGATACGTTCGGTGATATAACGTGAATCAATAACATCTACAATAATGATATTTACAGGTAAAAATTATATATTTTTATATAAAAGTTTGTTTCGAAAACCCAAAATGTAAGTTTTTCATAGGTTTCTGTGTACTTACAAATATGAATAATTCTTAACGGCAATCATGAGCTGTCACAAAGATCATCAAAATCAGGCACCTAGGCCTACTTTTTGTCATATATCAATTTCAAAAATTTACCTTAAAATATAAATAATATATATATATATATATTATTATTATCTTATATTTAAACAAATTAGAAAAAATCTAATTACCTATTTTTTATCTAATGAATGTAAAGAAGAGTGCTTATGTAAGCTTATGTAAGAATAAGAATGCTAGAGTGTAAAAATAAATAACGTTGATATCTCCATTATTACAGATGTTCGCTAGTTACATGGCTGAATCCCATTAAGTTGTATAGTGTGGTCAGAAACTACATTAAACCCTTATTATTTTAAGTTATAAAATAAATTAATAGATCTTTCTTGAACATATTTTTCGACATTTCTCTGACCTTCTTGCATAGATGGTATCAAAAATATTCGCTAATTCAACTCTTCATTTTCACGAATGATGTTTAGTAACCTAATTAATAACCTTAAAATTACTATTTTTCGTGATTTGATTATCAGTTACTCTGAAACGGAACGAGATACAGTATTAAGTTGTAGTTTTCGCCATTTAGTTTGTCTTTTAATAAGCTTTAGGCCTACATAAAATGATGTGCCTCCATGGCCTTACCTTTATATTGAAAATGTTTACACTCTTTCCCTTTATCCACAAATATCATGTTTAAAAAATTGTCTTGTTATGCACCATACAGTATACAAGTGGTGGTCAAATAGGTCAACATAAAGAAAACACTTCCTATAAACATAATATGTCTGGAAACGCTTCTTTTACCAGCTATCCGCCATTTGGTTTCTTGCACTCAACAATTTATATTTAATCAGCGTCCAACTGTCGTGCAAATTAATTATTACCTACGCTTTTTTTCTATATAGCCTATGTTGAACACTTCAAACTAATGGTTGCTGTTTTACTGTTAGCCTACTCGCAGTGCAGTAGAAAATCAAACTGGCTACACAAATGTAGGCCTACTCATGACGATTTTTTTGTAAATTACCGTTTATGAGTTATTCTCATTTAAAATGTTTAAATTGCCATTTTGATACAGACTATTATATTTGTCAATCTAGGTTTTTACATTGATTAGTAACGTACAAAATTTCAACTCAATCGGTTAAGCCGTAATGCTGCGCAGGTAAAAGAAGAGTTTCCAGACATTTGGTTATAAAAAGTTGTTTCTTTATTTTGACCCTTATGACCTTCCCCTGAATTTCTCCACGCATTACAAAATCACCCTGTATGCAAATTCTGTTAATTTATTCTAAGCAAAAAGCAAACAAAAAATGACTTTTGAAGTTACCGTAAATGGGCGACTAATAACGTAAGAGCCTTGATTATGGGTTGAAACTGTGATTTAATGTATTTAATCTGTGTTTTATGAATTATACATTACTAGCTTAGTGGCCAATCTCGCTACTGTTTACTTTTCTCAGTTTTACTATTTTCATAGTTACGTAGATTTGTTGCTACCTTTCCCTAACCTAGAACAGATTCGGATACGGAGGGCAACTTTCTCACAACATTCAATTTATAAATTAGTTTTAAAAAATGTAATCAACCTTTTCTGTTATTATTACTACTAGTAAGATCCCGTGAAAAATCACGTTCAAATTAATTTGATACACATGAGAAAAAAATATTAGCATAAGTTTAATTAGCATAGAACTAATGCAGGGTATTAGTCCAGTAAAAAATGGCCAAAAGCTGGGAACCAGGTGCAAGTTAACCAATTGTTATCATTTTTTTTATTTGTTTGTCTTGGCACGTAGATTAAAGTAAAAATTGTTTGTGCTCTTCGTTTTTTTTTTTTCTGGAAATGTACCGAAAAAATCCAAAGTGGTCAAAAAAAAATTTTAATATCTCAACTTCTAAAACGAATTTTTGGGAGAAACTGGTAAATTGGGGATTTCGGGCGACACTGATCACGAATATATATAAAATATGAAAATTCAACATGGCGGATCCAAAATGCCTTCAATTTTCTTTAAAAATTCAACTTTACTGTTTATGAGGTTTAAAAAATATTTCTTATACTAGTGGACATGGCAATGCTTCGCTATTGCTTGATTTACCTAACCTAAAATTATATTCAGTTTTTGTGAACCTGATAAAATCAAAAGAAATCTTTCTTCTTCTTCCTTAAGATTGACCTTCCACAAGATTAACATGGCAACTTTGAGGGCCACTGGGGCGAAGCCCTTAACATACATTGAGCTCATTTTAAGGGAAGCACAACTTCAGAGTGAGCTCTGTAAAATGACACCAAAAACATCAAAATCGGTTAAAAACTCTAGGAGGAGTTCTACTCACAAAATAACCCCTAGCAAATTAATTATGTATAGATAGGTTCATTCTTATTAAACCTTTAGTCGCTAATCACGAATATGGGATCAAAATTTAAATAAAACTAACAAGCTTGCCCAAAATGGCCACCATAAACGTGACAAACCATATGATTTTTTGATTTCTACATGTATTCCAGTAGAAATATAAAAAAGGTGCAGGTGCAGGTTAACCGATTTGTATGATTGTTTGTTTTATTTTATCGTCTCGGCAAGTAGGTTAAAGTTAAAACAATTTTTGTGAGCTGTCCTTTTTTGGAAATGTTATAAAAATGCTAAAAAAATGTAAATTCTAATATCTCAACTTCTAAAACGTATTTTTGAATGAAACTGTTTATTTGTGGTTTTTGGAAGGAACTGAACACGAATGTATTATAAAATATGAAACCTCAACACGGCGGATACAAAATGGCTGCCATTTTCTTTAAAAATTAAGTTTTTTTATATTTAAAAAATGCAATTTCGTTAGACTATTATGTTATTACTATGAGAAAGCCTTAAGCAGTCCCGATGAACTTGTCTTCGTTAAAAAATAAATTTTCTATAAACGTAATCATCCGATTTTGTATGAAATTTAAAATATAGGCCTACATAAACAATATATGAATAAATATAATTTACACAAATTATAAATCTACGACAATTTTAAACTGAATAGGTTTTATGAGTATGTTTTTATTAAAAATTGTTTTTTTTTTTAAATAAAAATAATCATCTGATTCGTTTGAAATTTATAACATATATACATATAGAAAACCCAATTAAAACTTTACGACAATATTTAAGCACATATGCCATAAATTTAATAATTCTAGGTCTCTTTTTTGATGGTCAAACATTTTAAAACGTATAAACTTGAAACTCGGCCTAAAATATATATTTTATTTTTTTATCTCCTTTAGTGAGTTTGAAAACGATATATGTGAAAAATAACGAGTTTGTTGCTCCGAAGAAATGCAGTTTGATGAAAACACAAAAATGTTAATTTCTTTAAAACGGCTTGAGTTTTAAAAGTACGTAAGAATAAACCTTCTTACTCAAAGGAAATGTTTATAGACTACCTTGCAAAAAACCTTGAGCCATTTAAAAAGCTTTAAAACCTTTCGTTACGGAGAAAATCACGAAGCCCGTTTTACGAAACAAGTCAAGCGATTTAAAAAGTCGTCCGTTTTCTAGGAGAAAGCGACATGATTTTGAAATCGCGCGACACGAAAAATCGTACATTTTCAACTCTCGAGCATAAACGGTACCATTAAACTCAATGCTCTTCCAAATCGCGCGTGTTCATGTCGCGCGACACAAAACGAGTGCATAAAAGAGGTCTTAGGCTCTAGACTTTTAAAAATATAAACTTCCAAATCAAAATTAAAGTAAAAACAAGCTTATTAATTTATACAGAGTTTGAAATAGATTTCTTAAAAATCAGCCAAACTTGATCCTCTACACGTACGGAGGTGATGGCCATATCCGGTATGGAGTAGATATTAATTACTTCTCAACAATTTTTGTAAATCTGGACCATTTTTGCAAATGTATTATTTTCTCATTGATACAAAGCAGAGATTGTATCGAAACGTTTAGTGCATGACGAAAAGTACTGTTTTAATGCTAACCTTTAATCTGTATAAAATGTTTTTTTATTAATAAACTTGTGCATAACTTTTACTATGCTAGGCTTTAAAAATATCTTATTTTCATTTGACGTTAAAGCTGTTGGGATGGTTATTGTCGGCAAACAAAATGTACATTAACAACTCAAATAGCTCAGTTTATGTTAATTTTCAAGATACTGGTTTGAAATTCCTTTCTCAAGAATTAGTTATACCGGGCTGCACTAGTTGAACGATTTTCAATATAAATACTTTAAACTAAGTATAGAAATTAAAATTATGTTTGTAACTTTCATGTAAAGTTTGAATACGGTACCTTGTAAATTGATGAATCCTTTGCTGTTTGTAGTATACATGTACGTTTTCTTCTCAGAAAATTATAATTTCCGTCAATAAGTATAACAGATCTAAATTTGCAAATTTGTAGTATATCGAATTAAAACTTGGTATAGCAAGTGAAAAGTATGTTTTTAACTTAGTCTATATTCCAAGACTCAAACTGGGATCTTAAAAATTGGATATCAGACTTAAAACCAGCCTCACGAATTTTTGCTTACTGAACGATGCAGCGCATTTCAATCTGTTCCAGTTTCGTAAATTTTTCTAATATTAACATCAAATTTGTTTTAAAAGTTAAATACACCAGTATTAATATTGTCAATAAGAATGGACTATTTTTCCATGTACTTTTTAAAAGCGAGGTGCTTGAAGATAGTCTTCTGTTTGACCTATTTCGTTTTAACTGTTACACCTTTGGATTCAGTGACTCCATTTTCTACGTTTTTGAACATATCATTTTTTAAATCGGTTTTCTATACCTATTTTAAAAACGATATTTAAAAAATTGACTAGTCTGCAGCCGGTCAACTCAAGTGTTTTGACGAAAAATCTAAAAAGGTCTAAAATTATACTTTTTTAAGTTACTTGTGTTTTTAAAAGTAAATAAGAAAAAGGTTTATACTTTTTGATCTTGTTTGAATCTATATGTTTAACTTGTAAAAAGCTTTTAGTTGAGTTGGTGAGTCCGGTACTCATAAAATCGCGAAGCCCATTCATAAGTCAAGTGGCTCTAGATTTGGTCATTTTCAAGATAACAAGCTGAGACTCTCATAAAAGTTTTCAATATAGACTATATTTTAACTTTTACGTCAAGTTTGAATCCGATATATTAAAATTCATTTAGACGCGCTACACATATGAATGAGATTTCGACTTTCTGTGACATCTGCCTTATTATTTTTACTATCAATATTTCTAATTTTAGTGTTAAAATAAATTTTTTTTATTAAAAAATACATTGTTGTTAATACTTTTTAGCATAATTTAGGCAAAACTATTAAAATAGAATAATTGAGACCAATAGCCCCAAGATATGCCCAAGTGACAGTTTAAAATATGTGTGTAGGCCTAAGTTGTTGTTTTAGACTGTCAAGAATGAAGTAAACAAAAAGGATTGTAAATATTCATACATTTTCAACGATTTCTAACCTCAATGTCGATCATATAGCATATTATAGCTACAATAGTTTTATATCTCATATATAAAAACAACCAACCAACTATAAGAAATTTGTTTTGACTGACGTTGTAAACCTGTAAACATAACCCCAAATTATAATCTAGGCTAGGTTTTGTTAAAGTATAAATCCCCGTCCTAACTGGACGACTAAAATCGCGTGAGCGATGTGACCGATATCGCTCCTGTCAGTAATATCCGATATCATGTCCACAGTGATCACGCGACAGCAGCGATGCGACCGATATCGCTCCTGTCAATAATATCCGATATCATGTCCACAGTGATCACGCGACAGCAGCGACGCGACGGTTAAGACTGCAGGTGTGTTTTTTTCATGCTACAGTGAAAGGTGGGTTAGATTAGGTTAGTAAACATGTTGTCTGTAGGTAAAAAGCGCAAGTTGTTGTTGCTGTATAGCTTGACACTGACTTTTTTAAATTTTCTAATGTGGATACTAGAACGCCAACCAATGAAATACTTAAATAAGAGTCTTAAGTAAAGAGGGTTCTTACTTGGTAAATTTACTGCCTCCGCTACTAAAGTGCACAGTCGATCGATCATCAATCGATTGTGTTAGTGAACATGATTTAAATTCCACAAACTAGGGTGCTTTTTCACCTCAGATATTACTGACCCGTTCGACATCACAAGAGAGCAATGTTCATTCAAGAGATCTGGTTTCGCGCGACCAAAAACAAACATGTCTGTCTTTTATACTGAACATCGTATAGACAATAACCATGATTACAGTAATATCGATTCCAACCTTAAAATTCTTCATAAGTCCATTCAGGGACCTTGAAATTCAAAAAGGGAAAATTGCTAGATATATTAGAATAGTTCCAAATTTATTCCCACAACAAGCAAGATCCTTACATTCTACTAAATGACAAATTATTGAACTTTGCCTCCAACGCAATATATGCCACGCCTAATTCCTTGAGCAAGATAAATAATTCAGTCAAATGAATGAAGACAAAGTAGTAGGATACATACGGACCCAAAACTTATATTTATTATAAATCATATAGTGAAATCAGTGACTTTTATGTTTTTTAAATGTGTATTGTGTTTATGTGTTTGTGTTTTTAATGTGTGAAGTTTTGTATTCATGACAAGAACGAAGCCTGATGATGACTCTGTGTAGATGAAACGGAAGTAGCTAATTAAGATTCAAATAGGATTATTTTAAACAGACTGAAAAGGTAAATACAATAAATATGTTTAGAATAATAATCCAGAGGCTTGAAAATATAAAATAGATAGTTATTTTACACGGCCGTGCCCAAACGCTATACTATTTTGTTACACACGGACGTAAGCTCGCTTTTATAGGAGTTGATTATTGCAAATAACATACTTTATTGCAAAACACATATTAAAATAAAATGATTTTAACAAAATGATAGTATGAAATTGCAAATATTATTTGTCAGAAAAACATAAAATATAGCCTATATTGGAGTGTTGGCCGAGCGCATTGTTGCCGATACAAAGAAAATACAGCGCCATACACAATTTAGTACTTTGTGGTTTATTATATATACATTTTTATCTTGACAAAGCTAGTATTTTTTATATTTTTCCAAAAATGATTATGAAAAAATGTGGTAAAAGAACAACCACTTTATATTCATCTATTCCTTATTTTTATCTAAATGATTTAATTACTACCTTTGATTTCTAAATCATCTTAGTCTTCACTCCCGTTAGAACAGTCTATTCTCAATAGATTTTTTTGCCCTACTTACTCAAAAAGAGTCCTTTATAAACATATCCGCATGTTGTAAGGTGATCAAAAATTGTTAATGTTTTTGTTTAAACAAATTGTGAATGTGATTTTTCCGCCACGAAACAATTTGTATTGGATTGTTTGGGCCATTTTATACAAAAAAATGTCTGTTTCAATATTACTTTAAAACTTGTAGTTTTTGAGGTGTACCTCATTGTAGGTCTGAAAAACGCAAAAATTACAATTTTTGACGATTTCAAAGTTCTCAGGTAATCTTCAAGTTAAGATGAGTATCCCAAAGAGTTATCGAGAAACTAATGGTTAAAGGTACGTTTTCCTCGGTACGACTATTGCTATGATCGTTCAACGATGATTGTTCAACGAATTTCTTCTATTTCTTATGGAGGTGTTTTGCTTCGAGCGGCTGCCAGAAGAGTTGTTCACGACGATCGTACGTCTCGAATAGTCGTTCAGGAGAAGGGTAAATATAATTGTCAGTCGTTAATGTTTATTTGCTGTGAGAAAACCTCATGTACCATGGCTCCTTCATTTTTCGGAACGGAGTGTGAAATTCTTGTAGAGGGAATGGCGAATCATCACTTACTGTGGCAGCGTCATGCAAAGATCAACGGGTCAAAGATAACATATGAGTTTCAGAGAGTAAATTATAATAGTACTTACCTCAATGTTATAGCAAGTTTTTCATAGGGTGATACAGGGAACAGGTTTCTGTTGTATGATTCTTTGTAGATATCGTATTTCATTAATCTAAGTACGAAGTCAAACTGTTCAACAGAAAGACGGAAAACTTTTTGTTACCTTCACGCAGGTGGGTGATGACCAATTTTTGATGCAGTCACTCTTCATTTATGAGCTCAAGCATACGGTGTATTTTGGCTCTTTTCATACCATACGTATAAATAAGTATTTCGTTGTCTTCCAACTCCTCAATCAAAAGACATTGAAGTAATAATCTTTGACGTGTACTCAACTTTAAACTCATTTTATTAAATTAGGACGATATGACTGCGAATACTCGACTAGTAAAAAATCAATAAACTGCAGACGTCAAAAGCCAATCGGATAACCATAGATTATCGTTCAACAATAATCCGAGGAAACCTACCATAACGTCGAGCGGAAGGGAGCAGATCCAGGAGTAGGCCTATGTGTAGTGTACACTTTGCGTGAGTGCGAGGGAGACGCAGCACTCGGGCGGCGATCGAACGCTCTCACACTCACGCAAAGTAGTATATACACTATACACACTCCTAGTTAATAATTAAAAAAACCTTTAGAACAAAATATTTACAATTTTAAACCACCGTTGCCGCCTGGCAACATGCGCGTATGTTATAAAGGACTCTTTTTGCGAAGAATTGCGCTAGCGGATTGCGGGAGCGAAGTTAGGCCGTGGAGTAACTGATAGTTTTAAGTAATACAACCGTAAATTGAGTAAACTTTTTTCAATAAGAAATAAAACTATGAAAGATACTCATAGCTGATTATACATTACTCTAAACCATAAATAATAAGAGCAATTATTCTTGTAGTTTATAAGGGGGGGTTTAAATGCGCTAGATTTTCATATGCAAATACTTATTTTTCAAAGTGCACTGCTACAAGAACCTTTAAATCATAATTTTGTCTACTTAAAACACACCGAAGATTCTGGAAGAAAATGTATTTAAATTAGTTCTTATATTGAAACCGAAAAACCTTACTAATTATTATCGACTAAGTTAATTCATAGATTTTTCCAAAACTATTTGAATTACATATTTTTTAAATATTTTATCTCTTCTACAAAAAAATATTGATTTCAAACATTTATTTATCTTAAGCATGCATAACTTAATAATAAACATTCCGTCTTTAACTAGGCGTTGAAAATATACTGGAAATTGTCGTAGCGTAGACTATAATAATCCAAACGAATACATAATGCTATTATTACTTTTTTTATAAAGATCAGGGATACCTTGACCATGGAAAAGCGAAGCCACACGGGCTTGAACTCAACTGTATCAATAGAAATATTTGTTAATATAATTTTTAGTTCTTTGATTAGTCGATTTTATGATAGAATTCTCTTTTAACATTACCCAGAGCATTTAAGGGGATGCAATTATATGTTCTTCTATTACCTGAGGGAAATGTTTAAAAGATTCTTCAGTGGCTAAATCATTCTCATGACGATGTAAATAGTAAGCATATAAGTCTGACGATAGTAATACTGATCTTCTTTTTTGAGGCATTTAAAGTTATATATTTAAGTAAGATTTAAATAAACGGTATCAGTTAACTGACACAAACTTTCTCCCAACTTACTGTAGTCAAAATAATATTGTTTTTAATCATTTTATTTACTACTTTTTAGAACCAAACAAATAAATAATATTCTACCTACGTCAATCGTATAAAAAAATTATTTTCCCAGGCGGGATTCGATCGCGCGACCTTTGAATTACTGGCCGTGCTCGCTACCGTGGTGCTACCCCGTGCGGCCGCCGCTGCGATGCTAGATTGACAACACAAACTTGATTATTTTTAAACATTTCCCCATAATTATAAAACGCCGAAGTTTTGATAAAAGCGGGTGGTGTCATTTTGTTTGGCATCTTAAGCACTATAAATACTGAAAATTTGATCAAAATCGTTAGAGCCGTTTTTAAGAAATTTGCATTTTTGTAGTTTTTTATGGGTTTTTAGGGGTAAATTACCCTTAAAAATTAAAAATTCAAACAAATGAAAAAAACGCCTGGAGATATTAGGGTTTAGTAGTCTACCTACATACCAAATTTCATGAAAATCGGACCAATAGTGTCCTCTCTGGTCGTGTATACATACAGACAGACTGACAGACAGACACCACTCTAAAAACACTTTTTTGGGTTCAGGGAGCACCAAAACAAAAAATTCCACTAAAAATATTTTTGGGTTCAGGGAGCACCAACACAGATAGGCTAATTGCACTAAACAATTTTTTGGGGTTCTGGGAGCACCAAAACAGATAATTCAACTGAAAATTCAAATTCGAACATTTTTACGAAAACAATACTTTCTCCATATACTACGGGTGGAGAAAGTAATAAAATGAGACGGAGGTTAATTATTGCAATGTTTATTATCGAATTTCCGTAGGAAAAATGAGCTATTGCAGTAACCCTCACCAAGGTCGGGAGTAGCAAATGAGCACCGATCATGGTCCCCAGAACACGTTTTGGGGTGTCATTAAAATTCATTAAAGTCATTAAAATATATATATGTATATATGTGTTCGCACTCTAGCGGCCGCATTTTAAGTCCGATTTGGTCCAAATTTGGTACACGTGTTGGTTGTCTATGTGGCTCGGACGAGTTCGTTAGCCAAAAAAATCCAACAACTGGAAGTACGTTTTTTTACCGGAAGTAACTATTTTTTTGAGATTTTTACTACGAGAATGGAATTTTTTTATAGTTTTTTCTAAAAATATAAATGTAGGCTCTTGTTCTGCACATTTTGTTTTTTACGCGACCTTATAGCTCGCTTGGTTCCCCCAAAATCGACCAAAACGTAAAATACCATAAAGGTATCCCGGTTGAAGGCATTCTACACTGTGTTTCCTGATTTGAGGAACTAGAAGAAACATTTTTCAATTATTTAAGAAAGTTGGTTTCTACACGCGGCTGAAGGATTCTACGAAAAAATAGTAAAATAAGGAAAATTGGCGTGCATTTGGTCACGTTGGCCACTGTTTCGGCGGAGACGGTGGAAAATCCGTCGATTGTAGTGGCAGCTAGCGGCTACACAGCTACCGTCAGCGGTAAATAAACCGATCGTTTATTTTTCCGACCAATATGTATGCTCTAATATTCTATTTCGTGCCACTATTGGTATGACGGCGACGGCAAATAATCCTTGGTGGACAAAACTCCGTGTGCTGCCTCTAGATACTATACTTTGATACACTACAATGCATCTATATAAAATAAAGTGCCAGTGCCCAATTTGACCAAAGATAATGTTAGCAATATTATATTGATAATTTATTGTAGCTTGACATTTGCATAGGTGTTGAAAACAAGTTACTCTTAATAGCATATTTTAATGTAAAAAGAGTGCGAAATATTTTTTACAATGGGGGGGGGGGATTCTAACAACCAAACCCCCTCCTGGTTATGAATAAAATAACAGATAAAACAGCTGTTTGCTTTAATATTTCCATTAACAGCTGATTTCAAACTTCGAAGCAATTATTTGTATTCTTAACTTTTAGGTTAGGTTTTTATTAAAGTGTGACCTGAGCCTTGATGGTTCTTTTAAGCTTTATTATAACTGCTGTTATAAAATATACGAAATAATTTGATTTAAACATTAACATTATTTACCATCTTAGCTTTGGCTTTATTATTAATCCTACATCTTTATTATAAAGAAAACATAACATGATTATGTGTATAAAAGGTCCCAACGGAGCACGCAGGGGTTTCCCCTAGTGTTAGACTGAAATTGATTTTATTACTGCAAGCACGGTTGAGGATTTTATTTATTTAAATAATACTTTTTATTTAAATACAATATGAATTGAATTAATTAAGTTACATCGAATAAAAACTAATCGGCAATATTGTGTTATTAAATTTGGGGAAAGTAGAACGACCTTAAATAGTTGACAATTAATGGGCCTATATTATATTCTAAACTGTAGCCCTATGAAATTAAAAAGAAAGTGTAAACACTCTTAAAATATTAATTTCATATTTATGTATTAAAACTTAATAACTATTTTGTAACATTTTTAGTTTTGAGCCAAACGTTCTATAACAACACACTTGTTGATTGTGTTTAGTAGGATATAGTATGGGCATGCCAAGTAAAACTATTCAATTATACAAAGTTGTAGTATAGCCTAAGTTTATCAACATAGTTCAATATTTAGTTGCTTTCTGCTTCTTTACTATAAATGTGTTATAGTCTGTAGTATAAATATTTTTCAGAAGGAGGAGATTCGGAGAGCTATCACAGCAAGAGCAAAGCGAAGAGGGTGAGAACTACCTTCACGGAAGAACAACTTCAGGTCTTACAAGCAAACTTCCAGTTAGATTCCAATCCTGATGGTCAAGACCTGGAAAGGATTGCTCAAATTACAGGACTTAGTAAAAGAGTTACTCAAGTATGGTTCCAAAACTCGAGAGCGAGGCAGAAGAAACATCTAAACACTGGCAAAATGAAGACATCTCATTGTAAGCGAAAAAAACTTTCTATCTGAAATTATTTTAAAGCGCTAAGTTAAAACTAGAAATAAAATTTACTAAACACAAATATATTATTGAAACTCATAAAAATAATATTTCCTTCACATCCAATATTTTCTTACTAACGTTTTGTTTAGATAACCAACATCATCAATATGTAACCCTATGTTTATTAGTAGGCCTATTAAAACGAGGAAATCTGAGAAATCACTAAACATATTTTATAAAATCTTTCGCTGGTGAATAATTTAAACTTTCCTGACTAATATGACTCATTGGATTTAAAAAAATTGTATTTTAGTTTAAAATAAATACATATTTTTAAGGGAGGTTGTATACACATTTAGTTGTTGCTGTGGCAACGAATGAATATTAATATACACGCAGATCGCCGATGACTGAAACATAAGTTTAACAAAATAATAACATAGTCGAAGACCCAAAGTGTTAACCTATAAATTAACGTGTTAACTTACTTTTAACCTACAAACTAAAGATCCAACAATTCAATGTTCCTACCATTATTTAATTTGTTCATAAATAAACTAAATAAACAACCTTTTTTTAAAAGGAGCACATAGGGCACTATTAATACACCTATGTGGCCTAAAACGATCAGTTTTCCGTCTTTTCTTTTTCTTATTAGGCTACTAAATATTTTGATCTCTAGGACTATAATTAATAGATTGAGTTCAAATTTTGTATGGTGCTCACTTATGTAAAGACCTTAAATCCACTTGTTTCAATAATTAGTTTCAAAACAGCGGCCATTCAAACATTGTTAATGATTTTAAAACCCGTAACTTGTTATAAACTTTGATAAATTATTTATTGTCTCTAAACCACTTTAGAGAAATCTATTGAGAGAAATTTACATTAATCACATTACGGTTGCAGTGACTAGATAGAGACAGTGCTGCCATATGAAAGCAGCCGCCATGTTTATCCTAAAAGTAAGGTCATCTGCTCAGAAGTATAATGTAAAGAATAGTGTTGTACCTCTTTGAAATTATAAGAGAAGTTACCTCTTTGTTTTTTGTATAAAGGAAAAACATTCGATTTAATTGTTATAGTTTGATATTTAAATTGAAATTAAATAGTATATTTAAATTGTATTCTTCTTAAAAAGTGTATTATGTTATTTCGTGAAAAAAGATATAACAAATATAATATAAACAGATACGAATTTAGGATAAACACGACAGCCGGCCAATAGGAAATAAGACCACACTTGGCCGCACTTTATCTATCAAGTCATTGCAATTACGGCTGAATTTTGCTGCTACCTGTGGGATAAACTTTAAACTACGATTATAGCCAGTGTTATTTACTTATTTTTGAATACATAATAATTATGTTTGCACAACAACATTTATTAAAGATTTGATTCGGTAAATGCCCATTAATTGAATTTGTACACAATGTAATTTTTATTTAGACGTCTGTTTAGAAGTTATTGAATAATTAATTTTAGTCACAGACTTTCAAAGACAGACTTCCATAGTGACAAACACTATAGTACGTTCAGCGAATGTTTGCAGTGAATCATCACCTAAGACATGGACAATAATTAAAAGTTCGTAATAAATGTTTTATTAAGTCACATGTGTCAAAAATTTAAAACTTAACTAAAAAACGCATTAAAAGTATAAATGTAAAACTTCAAAATGATCACAGAACACAGCGATTTACTGCATACACTCGCTGAACAAAGTATAGTATATTATTACAGGTAGGCTACTATTAGGCCCTAAGCCCCCGTGAAAAATCACAGGCAGATTAATTAGATACCCATCAGAAATACATCATTAAAAAAAATACTATTTAAAAACAACAGACTTTATCTAGGCCTACCTAACTATGCTGACGAGGATTTTTAACTCGGTAAATATGTACAATTATGAGGATTATAAAACTGTAGGCCTATTTGTTAAAATTTAGTAGTTATATACATTATTATATTTCTAAAGAAAGATAACAATATTACCTTTTAATTGCTTTATATTTCATATTGAGTATTTATAGATCAAATGATTTAAAGTTATTAACATTATAGTGAACAAATTAATAACCGAATAATATGTTTATATGTTATACGAAGATGTACGAATGTTTCCGAAGTTAAACGAATAAGTATCTCGTCTTTAAATTTGTATAAACGAATATTGATGGTAAAAGGTTGTATTTATGAACAGTTTATACCGGTAACCTAAAAGCAAATCTTATAACGTACTGTAGGATACATCAGTTCTACAACTCACATTTAAAAAAATAAACTTCACAAGAAATTATAGTGGTTGAAGTTGTAAACATAACCCTAATCTACTCTAGGTTTTGTTTTAAATGTTTCGTGCTGTTTGATTTTCTTATACTTATTTTATTTTTACAAGAGTTCAAGCATGAGCTGCTGGGGCACTAGGCCTACTTGGTGCAGAATAAGTTTTACAGATGATGAATGAAATCAGCTGTTATTATGTTATATGTTACTCACGTAAGTACGTATGTACGTAGGGCCTACGGACGTACACTCGCTTTTAAAGGAGTTGACTAGTTGAATCATTCTAGTCTATTATATTATAGATACTAGTTCAGTATACTAGTACAGTAATTATAGAAATTTTAAATTGAGCAATTATCTAAGAAATGTTAAAAATTTTCGTGAATGTGGATGAATTTTTAAAGGGACAGACATCGATTGAGACTTAATGCACTTTACTTGATATCTAATTTTTGCGAGATGAATTTTTGGCCAAACTTTCTGCACTAAAATAAAGAAATTTGCACTGTGTTGACAAACAACTGTGAATTTGATATTAAACACATACCACAAAATAACTTATCATTATAGTTACCTTGTATTTGATTTTTTTTTATTGTGACAACAACTTAGTTATAAACTTGCAATGTGTGTTTTTAAAGATGTATAGATTTATTTACCAATTAAGTATTCGAAGGTTTCTTTGTTGCAGGCCATCCAGGTGGAGGCGTTGCTGCAGGCAGGGAAATGACAGATTCTGGTCAGTTTGGCAGGCACATCAATCTACACCTAACTTATTCTTTGCAACAACAGTCAAAAGTTCCACATATTTATGCTTCTCCTCATCATGCAGGTATTTATTTCTATTATAAGAAAACAAATTTGAAAAAAATTCTGGCAATTTAATTAAAAACCACTAATCAGATTTTGATGTAAACTTTACTGATGTGTGCATTTGAATGCTCTGACCTTTGAATCACCTAACACCTGACCTGACATAATCAATGTTATGGCTCGTTGTTTTTTTTTTAACTGACGCTAGTTGCCGTTAAAGAGGTGTTGGCACTGAACAGATCTTCTATAAATTCCATGACAGTGTATGCTTATTGTGTTTTTCTAACAATAATTATTAGTTTCGTAGAAACAGTAATAAAAAGTATAGGAAAAGTTAGTCTTGGCTAGTTTTATTGCGTTGGCTAAACCTTGGATTTGCATTAAAGCAATAAGCTGGAAGTATAGTAGGCAATGAAAAGATCTACAAACATCTATCTAAATATGTTTCTTGAAATAAACGTAGCCACAAATATAAAAATTGGAGAAAACCTAATATTAGGCCTACTTTGGAATTCCACGGAGTTGAAATGACCCAAAAAAGCTAATTATTGACAGGAATAATATTGATCGTGTAAAGAGTTTGAGACTGGTTGATAGAGACTTTTTATCCAGTTTGAAGACATATAAAAGGCATCTTTTTAAAAAAGTTTCACTATTTATACACCAAATTTAATATTTGCTAAGGGTTATTTAAATATTAAAATTTAATATATGCTCTTAGGATATTATTTCTATTACAATAAAAAAATTAATTATTGAATTAATTTGAGATAGTCATACGAATATTTCTGTATACATACCGATACATATAAAAGAATTTTGTACAAAATGTATACTATATTTTATTTTTATCTTTATAACATAAGTGTTACAACGTGTAAATACATTATTTTGTCTTGTTTCAGTATCAGAAACGTCATCATTAGATGAACTTTCCCAAGATTCGATGTTGCTATGTACCTTACGAGGAGAAGGAGTATGAGAAGACACCAGGGCGGGGGATACCGACTCAGAGATGCCCTCGTCCTTCAAGTCATCTCCTTCATAACCACAAACATATGGTTATTATTTGTAAACACAGTTAAACGAATCATCGAAATGTATAAAAAATATTAAGTTTATCTTTGAAAACCGTTAGCTCATTGTTAAGTGTTGGTGGTCATTGTGAGAAACAGAACTGGCAATTTATAAATAATAGTTGTTCAAGAGAATGATTACACAATGAATTAGTGCCATAAATATGTGTACATTATTTAATTAATTTATATCTGACATAAGTACTTAGGTGCTATATATAGTTGGTTCATGATATTTTGGACATGATTCTTAAGCATGTATTTACATCAATCAATTTGCTACCAATGTATAGTGTTTTTTATTATTTTTTGAAATGTACAGCTCATGTTAAGTCTTATTTTCAGCTCCTCTCTGGTCTCATTTCCTCCCAAACATTTCCTCTCACCAAGTCCAAAAAAAGTAGGCAATAATGCAACAATTTGATATCTACTTATAAAACAAGACAGCATTTTTAAAACATAATAAAATTATTTACTTGTCAATTCCTCATATTAATATAGTCCTGTCACTTCAGGGAATAACTTGTGATAACTTGTGTAATTGGTTGTATGTTAAATTTGGTTATTATAAAAAAAAATTTACCTAATCTAATACAAAATTTACCCATAGCTTCTGAGATAAGCTCTGAAATTCTGTATATAGAATATGATTTACTTTTGCAACCTTTGAACATAAGCAAATTATTTATGTACACAATTTCGCCGTGGACTTTTGTTACAATATTTAAAACATGAAAATAAAGAATTTTTGAAGGAATCTTTTCATTACGATTTTTTTTAAATATTGGACAATTTTTATCCTAATGTGACTGGATTAATAATATTTATTTAATGTTAAATAACTTGCATTGAAAGCGTATTTTTCACTGGTGTTTTATCTCTTATAAATTTCATGAATAATTATGTTAAAATTATAACGAAATCGGCGTTTATTTTCTTATTGATGTTAAATGATAATCAAGAATTACATATTTAAACCAGTAAATATTCTAATGAGAAATATATCCAATACACAGAGTACAAAAGAGAAAGTTAGGGCCTATTCTCTATAAAGGGCCCTGTTCAGAAAATGTAGCAAATCCTTGAAATACAAGAAATTAAAGCAAAAGCAAGAATGAGCAATTAAATTCTTTTGAAATTTAGCGCGAAAACGGAACAAGTAAATTATTACGTATAATACTTACTTCATATTTCAAATTGTAAGCAAATAATTCGAAACGATGTAATGCTATCAGATTTGTATTTTAAAATCCTAACTTGGCAACACTGTCATTAAAAACATTTAGAAAATTAATAACTAAATGATTATATTCTCTATTTATACAAATAACACTTACCAGTATATAATAAAAAACGAATTATACAAAATAAAAATATAGTGCTTAATGCGGGAAAGTATGATTACTCAATGAAAATGCGGGCATAGATACATGCGTTACTCATTAAATATATTTCTAGTATAAATCGTTAGTGACATAAATATTCCATCCACATCCTAAATGATAAACATGAACTAACTTTCATATATACATTTTCTGGCAATGTAAAATTTATTAAAAGTTGTTTATATTGAAATTATGGATATTTCACAACAATATTAATAACTCCCTAAATAATATAAACATTGGTCAGAAATTTGTAAAAAAGTAGGAATTGTGATTATTATTTTAGTGCATAAAGTTTATTTAGTAAATCAAGTATTTCGAAAACGGTGGTAAAAACGCCTTCTCGTATATTTCATGTAAAATCCTGTTTTTTCACCGGTCTGTCAACCCTTCTGATAATTTTCCTATTAACCACATCTCAGTGCTTCTTGGTTAAAGTCCAAGCTTTACTGCCGTGCATCACTATAAGCCTTTTGTCTGTTTTATATATCAACTGTTACTTTGTTTTTTCTGTATCTTTGATTACATTAGTTATACAGGTTATACAAATTAAAAAAAAAGTAAAATATCAATATAACATTTTCTGATATTTTATAATATGCATTTATTAAATTTTCAAACAGTTTTTTACTTTAAATGTAAAGTAATATTTTAAGAGCTATTACAAACATATTATGTAAGTACCGGTACTCAAATTCATATTAATCTTTAAAGAAATTATCAAGTCAAGCTTTAAAATTTGATATAGATTATACACTTTTGTTTTAATTGAGTAAAAACTAAAATCAATTAATACATTCTTCACTTCTAGGTTATGAAGGGAAACAATTATTTATAATTTATTAATAGTTGTTCAGGAAAGAAGAACCAATTTCATGTTTTCAAAAATAATGATCTGGTTTAAACTCCACCAAACCAGTTGCAAGACAACTGTGGGCTTTGCACTACAAACTTTGTTCTCGCCCTGCTCACATTATTAAACCTAAGCTTAAACTAAATGTTCCTTTGTGTTGAATTAATGAAACTGGCTAAACAAATCAAATTTATCAATTAATGTTTTCTCTATTATTTCAAACAACTTGTTGCTACAGTAATGAATATTAAAATAGTAACAAGTTCTCCCACTTTGCAACTGGAGTAACTCGCGCACTTGTTACCATAGCAATGACTTTCTCAAGGAGCCACAGAAATAACCAAAGCCTAAGCGTAGAATTCAAGAGGTCTGCCTTTTTTAATATTTATAGTAAACATAAAAGCTATTATTACTAAACATTTAAAATTATAGAAAGCAATAATTTATAGATTCTCGGAAAATATAAATTTGAAACAGACTTGACACATTATATCATAATTTAAAATACGTAATTGAATTACTACTCAATTTTAAAACTAACCAATACCTTACAGGTTAATACGTCTTATTTTGTGATTGATTATTATGAAATTTGTTCCCAGTGCAGAGTATAACACTGTTCTATCACCAATTCGTTTATACAATGTTTTAGTTAGTAATCTTTATAACAAAACCTACTGAATCCATTCAAAGTGCTTCAAAACATAACATTTATTCAACTTTGTACATACCTGGCATTTTTTATTAAGACGTAATTTATAAATTTTTGTATAATTTTTTGTTTGTTATTCTAGTTGTAAATAGATTGTAAAATTTGATGTAAAATATTTAAATATACATATTAATTAATGTACAATATAATGTATAGATATTTGTAAATATTGTAAATCATTTAAAGATGTATGTGTATGTAAACTGTGCAATGTAGTCTAATGGATATTAAACAATCGGCTAAAATAAATTTTGCTTGTTGAGTTTTTTCTTCAAATATATGTATTGAAATTATAAATCTGTTTTGTATATAACCATTGCATGTCTCAGCCATCCTTGCAATCAGAGCCATCCTTAACTAAAGCGGGGTCTGGTGCAAAAAAACAAAGTTTTGTGGAGCCTTTTTGAAAATAAACTACCCCCCCCCCCCCCAACCAACATTCACAAGCTGTCATCCCTTCTTACTACCACCAATGAATACTGAACATTATAAGAAGCGAAACCTTATGCACTAAAAGGGAACACTAATTGGTAGTTTCCCGAGAATTCACTCCGAGCGCCACCAGTCTTTTTGCGGGCTGCCGAATATACCTGTCTCTCTCACCAACACACACAAACAACTTTCTCTTTCATCCCCATCCGGCCCAACCCCAGTAGACAAATATCGTAGTGTCAAGAGTCTGTTGGATTTTGCCCCATAATGCCTAAATAGGCCGACAGATAATATAATTTAAGCCCAAAAATAAAGTAATTCCGACTGCTTCTGCTTTGCATTTAATAAAGCTCTAATTTTTCAAAGATCCAATATTGCGATAGGCTGCAATTTTTTTTTTAAATTGTCCATATTGGAAACAATATATAAATTTTCACAATTTTATCTTAACGTAAAAACCAATTATTAATAAAAATTAAAAAAATTATGAGATTAATAAAAAATTATTGTCTAAAATAAAGCAAACTCAACAACCTCTCTTGATTCTCAGATTACTAGAATAGCAAATTGTGCTAATATAAAACCAAATTTTTGTAAACTATTATTGAAGTTAAACATGGTTTCTAAAAAAATTCTCAAATCATCAATTTGAAAGCACAATTATTGATTTCTATAATTTCAATTATGACTAAAAAAACAAAATTACTATTACCCAACTGCAAATTTAATGTCTATCTCAAACAAACTACCAAAACAAATTGCACATTTCTACTAAACTACAATACAACCCACTGTAATTCAGAAAATGTTATTAAATGTTTATGAACATTATCGTTAAAATTCTTTTTCAAATATAAATTACATGTTAAGAATGCATATTTCAGTAGGTAAAACAAAGACATTCTATAATAATTGGGAAAAGAAAAGCAATCTATATTTACAGCAAATTCCATAAAAAACGAACAAATAATGATGGCTTTAAAAGATGTACATTTTTTGTAGAAGTTTAATAGCATTAACAAAATAAAGGCAATTTATATTTACAACAAATTACATACAAAACAAATACTTACAGCAAGATATGTACATTGGTAAAAGTTAAATATCATGAACAAAATAAAGGTAATCTATATTTACAGCAAGTTACATACAAAACAACAAATAATTACAGCTTTAAAATATATTAATTTAAACAGCTGCACATTAAAGATTACAATAAGGGAAAACTGGCTATCAATATTCACAACTTGTTGTACACCAGTGAAAGTGACGGGGTATACTGGGTGGTTCAACGTTCCATAATAAAAGTTGGGGAGAAATGTACAGTCCGAGTATGGGGAAAAAAGTTCAGTCCACCGCGTTGACACTAGCGAAACTTGTTGACTTCTCAGTGAAGTAGGCTTTCTCGGTGACTCAAAAGCGTCGCCCTAAAAAGCACTACGGTTTCGCTTCTTATAAGTGTTAAGTATTCATTGTTACCACTACCTTCACAACAAAACAGATTTCTTTACAGTTTGTCTCAGCAGTAGTTTAATTTTTTTTAACAATCGTAAATTATTGTATTGCTGTTAGAACTTAAATATACATTACGACCGTTTTAAAGAAACAACCCATTCTTCATGTTTTCAAGTAAAGAAACAAAATCGTAAATATAAAGAAGGTCACAAAACATAAAGACATATAATGAGTATATTTTCAATGGTATTGTAGACTTTTGTATTACATAAAATATTCATTTTGTTAAACAGTTTAAAGTAACTTTATGTTCTTTTAATGTTAGTCTAAAGTAGGTATAGAGTAATTTCAATGTAATAATTTGTACCTTGTCTTGTAGGCTACTTATAGTTTCCCTATACAAACTTTATTTTTCTTGCTTTCATTCCAGCGAAGTCATCAATCACTTCATCAAAACTCACTTTGGTTTTAGTATCAGCTTCTATGTATAGTGTTGCCAAAGACGTTAACATTTCTTGGCTCATAGATGATCGCGGGGCCTAATCCAGAGTGCTTCAACAATAAGAACCATTCAAATATTGCATGGTCAAAATAAGCACTTAAATAACAAAACATGTTTAGTCCAAAATCTCAACCTACAAATACTAGATCTATTATAGCGGGAGTAAGGCACCGAGGTGCGAAGGCCTAGAGCCGCCGCTCCAATAGCTGCACCCTAAGGATGGCTCTGCTTGCAATACTTGTAAATAAAGAGACATAAGAAGTTACATTTCGAAACTATTAGTTTAAGAGCATGAGGTAAAAAAGTGCAAGAGTTTTATAATTTACTATTAGCTTTTATCACTTATGCTGTACAGAATTCAAGTTAAGTTTGGAATATATGCTATGTGCCAACCCGCTGTTAAAAAAATGGCACTTGAAAAATAATTGAAATGTTAACAACAAAATAAATATGACGTGTTTTGCCGTCATCATAACAAATTGTATTATGAAATAGGCCTATACAAATTTGTACAGCTACATTGTTATAATTTATTACGTTATTCAATATTACTATCATCGTATTCGTTCATTCTTTACCATTGCTAGAATTATTAATACATATTAGGCTAGTACTATCCAAAATGTACAACGTCATATGCGACTCACTGATTCATCTATACAAATTAATTCTAACCTACTTCCGGAAAAGCTAAAATCTTGAAATTTGGCCAACTGATTTGGCCAGCATTTATCATATAACCGTAGGAAATTTTTAAAAAAGGCAACAGAAAAAAATTCAAACGCAACTTAGTCAATGCATACATTTTTCGGAAGTCTATTGGGCTAAACGGTAAGAGCTATTAAAAAAAGATTCCACCAACTACTATGGATTTGGGAAGATCTTTGGTCTCATGACTTGATGGTCCTACCTTACACCTTAGAAAGAGCTAAATTTGTATATATTAAATGGAAAATTGTTTTCTTATTTAAGATGTTTAAAAAAAATTCCCATACTTAATGGAAAGTTGATCTTTAAAAATGGCAGGTATTTTTTAACTTTCAACTGCCATAAGCTTGCTAATTTTGAGATTCTAGCTACTCTACAAATATTGAAAAACTAATATAATGTGTAAAACATTTACAAAAAAATACACTCACCCCAATTCCAGTTTGCATAACATAGCAGTTCTATGTCCTATCAAAAAAAAAAAAGACTTACAATTTTGAATTTATTCATATAAAAGTTTTCCAACCACTATTTACTGCAATCAAGATTAAAGGAGCCTATATAAATATTTTTACTACAATTAATTTTCCAATTTCTCAAACTTAAAAATCAGATTCTATGCTATTTTTGACAAATTCAAAATGTAATAATATATGATAGAAATACAATACTGTATTATTAATGTTTGGATGAGAAAAAAGTTATGCAACTTTAAAAACTGTAACCCAATAATAATTGCATAACTTACAGTAATTTGTTATAATAAATGTCCAAAATGTCTTTAACATGTAGCTTTGCATATATAAATTTGTTTTTCGTACATCAAAGGGGCAGCAACTTACGAGATAATAAATCATTTTGTTTGCAATGATGTATTGTATGTATGATGTATGTAATACTGAAAAATGAAAACCAGCTAATAATTTCAATGTAGATAGCAGCATCTTTTGGACTAATGTGAAAAATGACGATAAAATAGTTACGAATTTTAACATACCAGGTGGCATCATCTTACGGATACAATTATTAATATTAATTAGGCCTAATACCAGTAAATTATTTGAATATAGGTAGCAGCATCTCCAGACTATATATTATAAAATGACGATAAATAGTTTCAAATTGTAACGTTCCACGGTCATGGCAGCACCTTACGGATACAAAGATTTCTTCACAGAGATGAAATTAATAATCGGTGAGTTAAGTGCAGATTTATTATTCTGCTTTAGTATGGTTTTTAACAATGAGACAGGACAAAAATTTAGTTTTCTAAAAAATGTGTTCCCGTGCTCTGAGGACAACTATTTCTCTCTTTTATATTTTTACAATACTACTACTAAATGTTGGGATGATTGGTAGTCAAAAGATTCACATCAATGGAGTTACAAAATTATCATTTCTGTAAAGTGCTGCGATCTAGGGACTTATAAATGTACTATTCAGCAAATATCTATTATTTTTGTAACTAGAATGCGCTGCTATATTAAAATATTAAACAAATATTAAACACAGTTAGGCTATATTTTATTATATACAATATATTATATTGGACAGAGTTATATTATAGAGTGGCCTTCCCTGTACCGAAGTACTGAATACATGTGGGGCAGTGAGGCGGATAGAGCAATCGTGCGAGCAATTGACACCGCTTAACATATCTCGTCATTAGACATCGTTCAAAAATTATGAAACTTCACAGTTAGAAGAACCCAAACCTTGCTGAAGGTAACAGTATGCTTTAAATGTACAAAACACCATGGAATGAGAAAAATATTTTTCTGAAACATAAATTTAATTCATAAACAAACGAACGTGAAGTTTTCGACATGAGAGGGAAAATTTTGTTACTTTTTCAGAGAAAAAATTATCTGCTGGAATCTGAAAACCATTTTCACTAGTATACCGTTAGTACTTACTTAGCAATCGTCGATTATTTAAAGCGTTTTAACTAAACGCTGTAGCTGGCTCGTCCCGCAGTTTAGCCTACATAGAGTGATTTTGTTAGTTAACTATATATGTGATGTGTTTGATGTGTAGAGGTTTTTTTTTATTTTTGCAAATAGTTTTGTTAATTTATAATTTTTGATAACACGAGTTCACTCGCCAACTGTCCCAACCTTCCTCTCGCCCCTCCTCCTATGTGACGTCACTCTGGTACCATGACACGCCGCATAAGCACGGTTCGCCTTAGCTCTCACGTGTTATTTGATATAACGTTGCAGACGATAATTCTTTTAAAAATATGCAATACACACAATCACCTAAATTATATGTTTACCAAGTTTGGTGAATATTGAGTAATTATTTTGTTCAGTACAAGTGTTTAAAGAAGGTATATAATTCCACGAGATTTTCGCCTTTTTGACGCATATTTAAGGATAATTTTCTCAAAGAAACATTCCACGAATTTCTTTAAAAAATTATTCAATACACACAATAACCTAAGTTATATGTTTAACGAGTTTGGTTAATATTGAGCAATTATTTTTTGCAGTATAAGTGTTTAAAGGAAGTATTTAATTCCGCGAGATTATCGCCTTTTGGCGCATAATCAAGGCTAATTTTCTCGAAGAGGCATTCCATGAATTTCTTTAAAAAATTATACAATACACACAATCTCCTTAATTACATGTTTAGCAAGGTATTTATTTATTTAATGTTACGTTGCAGACGAGATTTCTTTATGAAATGTTACTAAGATTATCAAGTAATATTGTCTGCAGCATTACTTGAATATTCCAAGAAACACCTTTACTAACAAAATACATTAACCCTTTTCTTGGCACTGTGTCCTTTTGGATACAGCTTATATAAATATATGTGATTTAATCTGTGCTAAGTTTCATATTTATTTTTTAACTCAGTGCATATCTTTAGATATTTTACTCTATGACAGAAGCCATTTAGAAGGCTTTGAAAAGGTGGGAATTTGTGTGCAGCTGTTTTATAGTGTTGTTGTTATTCAATTTGTTGCCTAGCATCTTCTTCAAGTTTTGGTATTATTTAGAAAGTTTAGGTTAATCCATAAGGATTTTTCATCATAAAAACTTACAAAACACAGTTTTTAGAAGGTAAGTTGACATTCAAATCTTATTTTGTATGTATAATATAATATTTATGAACTAAAATTACAGTGTATCTAAAAAGACACACCGCCAGATTGTTAGTAAAGCACAATTAAAAGGTTATGTATCCTTTTGTTTACATTGCCAAGTAACCAGTATTTATCCTTCTAAAAATCACTGTATCTATTTGTTTACACTGCAAATTTTACAGAATTGCACACTGAACAGTCTTCATGCTTATATTTAGTTTTACACACAGTTATATTTTGTTCTTTTTAAAAGAAAGCTACATGTAATATTGTATTACAATAATGTTTTGTTCTTCTATTTCAGATCATGTTTTCAACACGTGCAGATAAAATAATGGAGCAATGTTCAACTGGACATACCTTGACTACAAGAGGTTTAAGAGGTAGAATAAAGAAAAAAAAAGGTAAATTAACTCCAGGATTTTCAAGAGCTGACAAAATTCTTGCTCTTCTTCCACCATTAGACTCTGAGGGATCAAGTAGCTCTGAAGACGAGGAGGGATCACAATTATTGCATAAAAATGTTAGGCCAAAAAGTAAATCATGTGAGTTGTATTCTATACCAACAGATGATCTGGAAATCACATTGTGCGACATTCATATGGAAATCGATAATTCTGATTTCCAGACTAGTAATATTGTTACTGTTCCGCCCCCAGATGTTGCTCTGGACTTAGCAAATAAATTAGGCCTAAATGATTCAAGCAAAACCACCTATTTCGCAGCAGGCGAATTGGATCTAAATTTATCTGGTATTGCAAACACTGAATTACATGAAGAAGTTTCTCGTATTGAAATAGATAAATTTCTTGATTTAGGAGTATTTGAAGAGATGTTACATTCTAATAGTACTGGAGAAACACTGGCTATAGAAAAACCATCCATAAATTCCCCACTGCATTTTCCAAAAGATGTTTCGACTTGTAGCGATACAAATTCTATAGGGAGCATGTATTCAGTATTATCTGAAGATAATTTATCTTTAAGTGAAAAAAGCAAAGTAGTAATGTCAACTCCTTCTACTAGTTCTAACTGTTCTAAGACACTTTTCATCAAAAAAAGCACTCGATCTACTAATCGTAAGAAAACAAAAACACCTATAAAAAACATACCAAAGAAAATACAAAAAATAAAACAACTAAAATATGACAAGTCAGAAGTTTTTAATTGGGAAAAAAATTCTTTTCAACATAATGTTACTTGTATTGATGAGAGTTGGATCTACAAACCTGAATTACAGACTGAAAACAATGTTCGCAACCCTTTGGAATATTTTTTAGACTTTTTTACTGAAGATGTTTGGGATCTTATAGTAGAAAATACAAATTTGTACAGCACCCAGGCTACAGGTAGTTCTATTGGTGTCAACAAGGCACAAATTCAAAACTTTATTGGCATTGAACTTGCAATGGGGTTGGTGAAGATGTCAGCATACACAGACTATTGGAGTCAGGAGTCTAGATTTGAAAAGATTGCCTCCGTTATGACGTTAAAAAGGTATCAATCTATTCGGAGGTACTTACATTTTGTTGATAATACACTTCAAGATGATGATGACGACAGGTATTTTAAGGTTCGGCCACTAATAAACATTATCCGTAGAAACTTTTTGAACATAGAAGAAGAAAAACACTATAGTATTGATGAGATGATGGTACCTTATAAGGGTGTACGTGCTGGAAGCCGGAGACAATATATCAAAAATAAACCTCATAAATGGGGGTTTAAAATATTTATTCGTGCTGGAATATCTGGAGTAATTTACGATTTTCTTCTATATGGCGGAGAAAACACTTTCCGCCAGTACGAGTTTAGTGAAACAGAAAAACTTATTGGTCAAGGGGGTAAAGTTGTTATAGCTCTGTGCAGGTCAATTGCTGTGAAGCCATGTTCATTTGTTTACTTTGACAATTTTTTTTCTTCGCTGGAACTTTTAGTTTTACTTCGTGAAAAATATGGTATATTTTCCATGGGTACCATAAGAAACAATCGGCTCAGACAATGCCCTCTCTCCTCAGATAAGGAGTTGAAGAAAAAAGGTAGAGGAAGCTTTGATGTTAGTGTTTGCAATGCCAATAAAGTATGTGTAGTCAAATGGTTGGATAACAAGCCAGTATGCCTCGTAAGTACATTTTGTCAAGCAGAGCCTGTAGGGATAGTTAAACGTTTTGAGCCAAAAGTTAAAAGTGAGAAGCAACAAGGTCCTCGATCTAAAGTAAGTGTTCCATGCCCTGACATTGTCAAAAAGTACAATGCTTTCATGGGGGGTGTTGATTTAGCTGACATGCTTATTGCACTATATCGTACTCATTTACGTTCGCATAGGTGGTACCTTGCCATATTTTCGCAAATTATTGACATGTGTGTGTCCAATGCCTGGCTTGTTTATAGGCGAGACTGCAAGAAAGCCAACACTAAGACAACTAATATAATCGCCTTGAAAGCATTCCGGTGGAATATTGCCAATAAGTTGTTGGCCAAAGGTAGAAAGTATTCTATCAACCCTTCAAAAACTGTTTTACAAACAAAGAAAGCAAGCAATGCTATTGACCAAGATCTTCGATTTGACTGCATAGACCACTTTCCTGATATGTGTGAGAAGGGCCGATGCAAATTATGTCAGAAGGGACAGACGAAAATGAAATGTGTAAAATGTGAAGCCAGACTATGCCTTACTCAGGACAGAAATTGTTTCTTTCAGTACCACCACAGGAAGTAACAGTACTTTTAGCAGAGATATACTTGTGTTTCATTTCAATTTACATTTTTAGCTTAGTAAAAAAAATAACTGTATTTTTCTTGATTAGATTCTAAATACAATCTAACCAATGTATTTTTTCCAATGTATTTTTTCTTCGAAGAATGTCATGATTTTTGTAACCTTATATAATTAGTACCTTTGTTCATTCATTTTATATATAAGTAATACCATTGCATTTCTTAAATTTCTTGTAAATAAAATACTTTATGAACAAATTGCAAGTATTTAATCCGTTATGCTCTTTGAAATGTTTTAGTTTACTCTTGGCAATGTATCCTTTTAGATACTGTGTAAAACTAATGTCAAGTTCAGAGAGCTTGGCGGTGTATCCAAAAAGATACACTTCTTTTTCATCTATTTTTAGTATTTTAAAATGAAAAATATATTTTTTTTACATTTTTTTATTATTCAGGAGGCATAAAATAAACTAAAAAATGCATAAATTGTGAATTTATAAAAAGTTTTTTTTCTTGCCAAGAAAAGGGTTAAAACAAACATTGTCAGGACGATGAGATAGGGTATAAATAAATAAACGTATAATATATAAATAATAATAAGATTTAAACTTAGAGTACTGGTAATTATTGATAACTCAAAATTTAAAAACAAAAATTTTAAGTAATCAGCTTCAAATTAAAATAAATATTAAAAAATATTATTTATTTAATGTAAGAGTTGCAAGCGAGATTACTTTATGTTAAAAAGTTACCAAGGTCCTCAAGTAATTTCTTCTGCAGCTTTAAGTTAAAATGTTTAAAAAAATCTTTACTAACAAAATGCACTTAAAATTGTCAGAATAATTAGATATAAATAAATATATAATATACAAATAATTATAATCAAATTTAAACCTCGATTAATAAAATTATTGAAGACAAAAATAAAAAAATAAAACATAATTTTAAGTTAAACTTCTAGACTAAATTAAATTTCACAGTGTCAATTTAAATTTAAATAGTTCAATTGTTTAAATTTAACTATTAAATTAACTATTTCCTGTTAACTATTATAGGGAAGGAAATTTTCTATGAAGCAGTTTTATTAAAAAAAAATATTTTATGTCAGCAGTAATTATTATTTCATCCATATAAGCTACACACATATATACATATACAGGGTTAGTTAAAAGTATGGAGACACAACCTTAACTCTCCACCGAGCATTGATAGAAAATTCAAACCCGGGGGTTGTTTATAGGTCATAAAAGCACACTTCCCCATGCATAGGGCAACGTTGCCCCCCGACTCAAAATCGGAATTTTTGGGGGCTACTCAATATTTCTAAATGGGAAGTATGGTCATGTGATACCTCATTTTAAAGGTCTATTTAAGACTAGGAAAATTACATAAAGAAAATAAAAATCGGACCACCCAAAACAAAATAGCGGCCCTAAACGTGTTGAAATAAATCGACATAAAGTTGCTAATATCTCGAAAAGGAAGAGTTTTTAGAAAAAATTTCAAGAGACAAAAAATGTTTATTTCAAATTGCTTGACCTAAAATATTGCTTCCAAATCGATTTCGTAAATTTTATTTTTACTCCTCCATCTTAAAAAATGTTATTTTTATACCGTTTATTAGTGGATTACTATAGGAAAAATGAGCTATTGCAGTGGCCTTTGTGGTGAGACCCAAGGTCTCATGTTTAAATCCTTTACATAAAATACTATGTTCTTTCTCTGTAAAATTTACTTCGGATAAATTTGCATACTTGCAATATGTATACTAACATCCCCACTGATGAAGTAATCGATATAATAGTATATAAGCTTCTGGAGGACGACCGAAATTTAGCCTATATAAAGCAAATAATAACGATGTTGAAAATTACTATCAACCAAAATTACTTCAAGTTCAACAACCAGATTTATGGTCAGAAATATGGCCTAATAATGGGGGACCCGAAAGCTAGCATATTATCGGAAGTGTTTTTACAAGAATTGGATAGTACTAAAATAAATATCACCTTACGCTCTAAACACGAAATTGTAGCTTATTTCCGATATGTAGATGATATATTGATAATATATAATGAATCTAAAGACAATGAACAATTGTACAATAACATGGTATTTACATACGAGAAGGAGAAGCGTGGAACAATCAACTACCTGGACATCACTATTTCAAGGAATAAAAACGAACTCGAGTTTAACATTTACAGGAAACCAACTTAAGTCGACATTACAATACACAACACTTCTAATCACCCGACTAGCCATAAAATATCAGCATATAGGTCAATGATTAACCGTGCTTTAAAAATACTTTTAAAGGGTCTTCTATACCTTGCGTAAAACAGCAAAAATATGCACTTCGTATTACCGTGTTTCGGACGCCGTTTTTCATCCTAAAAAGTTGTGAAACATCTTAAATTGTTCTTAAAGGCTTTGTGCTTTTGTCGTATACCTCATAATTGAAAGAAATCGTCGGCAACTCCTTTTAATCAACAGTTTAAATGAGTAAAAATCGATTATTTTTAACGCATTTTTTGGGAGTTTTAAGCAATAATTTCTATATTTTAAGGTAACACGTAAAAAATATAAAGCCTTCTTTATAACTTAAAATAATTTCCCAGATTATTAATTTATAAATAGAATCCGAAACACGGTATTACGAATGCATGTTTCAACGATTTTGCGGCTTGAGTCAGGCCTTTTGCATTGAAATCATACTGTACACTCGAGAGTTTTCTTCAAGGTAAAGAAGAGCCTTAAGCCTAGAACACTTTAATTTAGAGATTGAATATATAAAAGAAGTGGCAACATTCAATGGATACGAAGAGCAAATGGTAGACAAACTCCTTTCACAGATAATGGGGAAAATAAACACCCACAGTAGGTTGAATAGTAACACTCAGTTGATAAATTATAAGGATAAAAAAGAAAGATATGTGTTGTTTCATAATGTAGGCCAAGAAACACACCGCATTGCTAGGCTGTTTAAACAAAGATTTAACTATGAAATAGCGTACAAAACTAATAATAATATAGAAATGAAACTGAATACTAATTTAGACAAAGTTTGCATATATAATAACCCAGGCGTATATGACCTAACATGTAAATCTCAAAAAAAGTTATAAACAGCATATGGCTGCAATAAAATTGGACCAACCAGAAAAATCAAATTTCGCGAAGCATATTCTAGATAACGGACACTCATATGACACAATGGAGAGCACAATGAATATTTGAAAACAATGCGACAAAGGCTATAATATGAACGCTTGGGAGCGGTTTTATACATTTGTTGAAAACCAAAACAGCAAAACGAAAATAATAAATGAACAAGTAAGTTTTGATTCCGACAATGTTTATTCTGCATATTTGAACAATGATAAAGACGAGACACAGATTCAGTACGGACTGGCCGGCCACCTGACAGGACATAAAGTGTACGATATGTGCGTTTGTAATGTATGTTTGTATATATGTGTGTGTTGTGTAGTGTTTTTTATGTTAATAACGAAGCAGTAGCGGATATGCCCTGATGATGCTGACTAATTGAAGCAGTGAAACCGGTTGGAGAAAAGAACCAGTGTGTATGAGACGACGTAAGTAACATATTTATAAATATGTTTATATACATATATTTATACATATATACATATATTTATATACATATATTTATACATATATTTATATATATGTATATATGTGTTCGCACTCTAGTGGCCGCATTTTAAGTCCGATTTGGTCCAAATTTGGTACATGTATTGATTGTCTATGTCGCTCAGACGAGCTCGTTAACCAAAAAATCCAACAACCAGAAGTACGCTTTTTGACCGGAAGTAATTATTTTTTGAGATTTTTACTACGAGAATGAATGTTTTTAGAGGTGTTTCTAAAAATATAAATTTAGGATGTTATTCTGCACATTTTTTTTTTACGCTTGGTTCCCCCAAAATTGACCAAAACATAAAATACCACAAAAATACCCGGTTCGAAGCCAAGTGGTGCAAACTCGCGAGGCCACTAGGAGAAAACAAATTCTACTAATATATTGCGTACACACAGACAGCTGTTCAACGCCTTCGTGCGTAGTTTTATCTATTTCCCAAATTGTTGGTTGAAACCCTAAAACATAGGCATATAAATCAATTTTTGGAATTTGCTCAACTCACGTCAGCGGTCCAGCTGCGTGGTCGAATTATTTAATAAGTAATCATTCTAGTATTCATAAAACAAGTTTTAATTCAAATATACTGTAAATAGCTATAAGTTTAAGTTATTTCGAATGTTACTGGACGCTATAAGGACACATTTTTGTGATAATTTATACAAATAAAATAATTATAATTTAATGCGATATTTCGAAATTTTAACTTCATCGTAAGTTGGTCAAACGACAGTGTATTTGAAAAGCGCGCATTAAAATTTTGTCCGTGTAAATGCTGCTTTTTACGCTTTTGGCCCCCACCAAGATGGCGAAGTTGGCTTCTGCTGCTGTATTGCTTGTTAGTGCCCATGGCCTACCTAGGTTTTATACTTTGTAATCATTGGTTTGAAGTAATACAGAAAGTAGCCGAGAAGCCGAAGTACGGAAGTAGTCGAAGGAGTCGTAACCGTTACTTCCAGCCGATTTGACTCAATTTAGCTGTTAATTTTCATCCAACTTTTACTTCCTAGAGGTTTTGCAAATAATTAGCAAAGACCAGAAATACATACAATTCCCCGAGTTGAGGAATGCGGAAATGTTTTCGCAACCTTGATCATCCTGCTTGAATAGTTTCTCGACCTTGAGCAATCTGTTTACCCATAATGAAAAATAAATTCGTAAAACTCAATTAATTACCTAATTTAACAATTTGGAATTAATTACTAAAATTTACTACTAAAAATTGGTTCAAAGTTCAATTTCAATATAGTATTTAATTTAGTTGTAACGATACGGAATAAAATATAATTCTCAGTAAAATACGCCAAGTGTTTCTCTTGAAGTATAACCATTGTATTTGGATAACCTAATAGAACTCCGATCCAATGCAATATTTTGTTCCACTGGAAATTCGACTTTTTTGGCGCTATCTATTGGGGAAACGAAGGAAGCTGGTTGGAAACACCAATGCTTACAATGCTTTCTCCCTAGCGCTACCTCGCGGCGCGATCATGTACTATTTTCGCGAACACCTTTTTTCCGGCACACAACCCCCGTATGGATGCAAGATCTATTTATTATTCATGATCTTTGGTATAACGTTCTAAACAAGTCTTAAAGGGCAGGTCGTACAAAATCTAATTACATACCGGTACCCTAACCTTTTTGATAAGATACTACAGTAATTATAAAGTTGTACAACATGGTACAGTTTGGAAAAATTTTAATATAAAATCCTTTTTTTCACTCTAACCCGCGATAACTACCCTTAGGCCTATTATATGTTACATCTGAGTCTTCTTCTTTCCTCTATGTCTCCTTTCATAATAGATTCTTACATGAATAACTTAGATTTTATAACTACTTTGGCTCTTTACCATAGTCTTTTAGAATCACACACAGCACAATATATTCTTCTTCTTCGAGCAGCAATATTTCGTCCTTATACATTATCCAAAATGTACTTGACAAACTTAGCAAAATATATAAATTATCTTTTACACTAAACACACTAAACAAAAGGACTGACAATTTCAAAAATATAACATTTACAAATATTTATAAAGCTTTACAACATGGATTTAATTTCACCCTTATCATTTAATGCCGATCGCAGTTATACGCACTTTAACAAGGCGAAATATGCCCTAGTAAAACAATCTATCTGACTGATTTTAGTGCGGTTTGTTTTAAATTACAGAAAATGTTGTCATTATTATCAACAAATTATGAAATGCACATTTTTTTCATTGGTGAACTTATAAGAGCACTTATTCAGTTTGTTTGGCTTTAGGTTAAAAAAACACTATTGATATCTATTACTGAAGATCTACAGACAGATTTTAGTGCTGTTTGTTTTAAATGACAGAAAATGATGTAATTTTTATCAAAAAATTATGAAATCTAAATTTTATTTCATTGGTATATTTAAAAGGACACTTTTTGGGTATTTTGGTTTTAGGTTAAAACCCTATTGATATCTATTTCTGAAGATCTACCCGATCGATTTTAGTGCGGTTTGTTTTAAATGACAGAAAATGTTGTCATTATTATAAAAATAAACGGTGTCAGTTAACTGACACAAACTTTCTCCCAACTTACTGTAGTCAAAATAATATTGTTTTTAATCATTTTATTTTTTACTACTTTTTAGAACAAAACAAAAAATAATATTCTACCTACGTCAATCGTATAAAAAAATTATTGTCCCAGGCGGGATTCGATCGCGCGACCTTTGAATTACTGGCCATGCTCGCTACCGTGGTGCTACCCCGTGCGGCCGCGCCGCCGCGATGCTAGATTGACAACACAAACTTGTTTATTTTTAAACATTTCCCCATAATTATAAAACGCCGAAGTTTTGATAAAAGCGGGTGGTGTCATTTTGTTTATCATCTTAAGCACTATAAATACTGAAAATTTGATCAAAATCGTTAGAGCCGTTTTTGAGAAATTTGCATTTTTGTCGTTTTTTATGGATTTTTAGGGGTAAATTACCCTTAAAAATTTAAAATTCCAAAAAATCAAAAAAAAGCCTGGAGATATTAGGATTTAGTACCTACATACCAAATTTCATGAAAATCGGACCAATAGTGTCCTCTCTGGTCGTGTATACATACAGACTACTGACAGACAGACACCATTCTAAAAACACTTTTTTGGGTTCAGGGAGCACCAAAATAAAAAATTCCACTAAAAATATTTTTGGGTTCAGGGAGCACCAACACAGATAATTGCACTAAACAATTTTTTGGGGTTCTGGGAGCACCAAAACAGATAATTCAACTGAAAATTCAAATTCGAACATTTTTACGAAAACAATACTTTCTCCATATACTACGTATAGGGTGGAGAAAGTAAAAATATGAAATGTCAATTTTATTTCATGGGTAAATTTAAAAGGGCACTTTATGAGTTTTTTTTTGGTTTTAGGTTAAAACCCTATAGATACCTATTTCTGAAGATTTACCGGCCCGATTTTAGTACAGTTTGTTTTAAATGACAGAAAATGTTGTCATTATTATACAAAAATTTTGAAATTTCAATTTTTTTCATGGGTAGGCTATATTTAAAAGGGCAATTTTTTAGTTTTTTTTGTTTTAGGTTAAAAACCTACTGATACCTATTTCTGAAGATTTACCGGGCCGATTTTAGTACTGTTTGTTTTAAATGAAAGAAAATGTTGTCATCATTATCAAAAAAGTAATGAAACGTCAATTTTATTTCATAAGTATATTTAAAAGGGCACTTTTGGGGTTTTTTTGTTTTAGGTTAAACCCCTATTGATACCTACCTAGACTATTTCTGAAGATCTACCTGGGCCCAATTTAGTTCTGCTTATTTCAAATAAAATGAGAATATTGTTATTAATATTAAAATTGTATGAAAATTAATTTGTACTTCACCCTTATGCCTACTACCTATAAGGACACTTTTGGTTTTTTTATCGAGATTAAAACCTTATCGATACCTATTTCTGGATGTAACCGATTTTCGTGCGGTTTGTCTTAAATGAAAGTAAAATGTCATCATTTTCTGTTATTATTAAATGTCATTCTTAAAAATTAAGAATTGTCGTTTTTATTTCATTGGTTTATTTATAAGGACACTTTTTGAGTTTGTTCGGTTTTATTTTAAAACTCTACCGGTATTGATATATATTTCTGGAGATATACCGGGCTGAATTTAGTTTTATTTTAAATGAAAGAAAATGATGGAATTATTAACTAAAAAAAATTAAATAGTGTGCTTAAGACCACACGTTGGAAGTGATAACTTCTATGACCAATTTATATTTTTTTGTCCGTACTAATATTAGAGGAGGAGGAATAAGGATAAAATAATTTAAAACATTAATGACTTTGCTGACTTTGGTATTTAATATACATATAACACAAATATCATATATATATATATATATACATACATACTATATCTCGAGCGGTGACGGTCGCGAGTTTGATGCTTTTTCCTCTCCCAATAAGAAGTGCTATGTAGTATATTCGCGTTGCGTACATACATATATATATATATATATATATATATACAGGGAGCGGCAAAATGATCTGACGGTTTTCGCTGCCGCGCTGGCGAGCGAGTGAGTGGTGGGGGGTGGTGGGGATAACGGCTTTCCAGAGCCTACGTGCGGACATGTTCAGTAGCCATGGAGCGGTGGACGGCTGAGCACCGTGCGTTTGTCGTGGAAGCGTTTTTTAAAAGTGGCGATTCCTGTGTTACTGTTCAGCGTCAGTTCCGTAGACGATTCAATGTGGGTCCACGTGGTAAAGTCCCAACTCGAAACACCATTTTGCTGTGGGTGAATAACTTCAGAGCTACCGGTTCAGCATTGAAACAAAAATCAACAGGCCGTCCAAGGTCAGTCCGGACGCCAGAGAATGTCGAGAGAGTGAGAGAAGCTGTGGAAGCCAGTCCTCGACGGCCTGCACGTAAACAAGCTGCAGCTCTGCACATGTCCGACCGCTCGGTAAGAAGAATTTTACGGTACGACCTGCACTTTCATCCATATAAAATTGCTATCGTGCAACAGTTGAAGCCCAATGATTATGCCAAGCGCAATGCGTTTTCAGAGCAAATGATTGATTTGCTTACAGATGACAAAATCGTCATTATGAGCGACGAAGCGCATTTCCATTTGAATGGTTATGTGAATAAACAAAATTTCCGATATTGGTCAGGAAAAAACCCAGAAGAACTGCATGAACGTCCTCTTCATTGTCCCAAGGTCACAGTGTGGTGTGGTGTAACGAAAAACTGTGTTATAGGCCCATACTTCTTTGAAGAGAACGGTCGAACTGTGACCGTCAATTCTGAACGCTACTTGAATATGTTGAGAAACTTCCTGATCCCCGAACTACGCAGAAAGCGCTTAAATCGCAGCCGAATTTGGTTTCAGCAGGATGGGGCAACTGCCCACACAGCCGGTGAGGTGATGAACTTCTTAAGAAGCAAGTTCCGTGGCCGAGTCATCTCGCGTTTCGGGGACATTGCGTGGCCAGCTCGCTCCCCGGATCTCAGCGTTTGTGATTTTTTCTTGTGGGGACTGCTGAAATCTAGAGTATACGCGAACAAACCCCGCACATTGGATGACCTTAAGGAGGCCATACGCCAAGAAATAGCCAACCTGTCTCCTGCAATGTTAGGGAAAGTGTTTGAAAGTTTCAGTGCAAGATTGGAAGAATGCATGGCCCGAGATGGACATCATTTGAAAGACGTCATCTTCAAATCTTAAACGGAGCAAATTCGCCCTTTTTCAGTTATTTTTATAAATGTTCATAAATACCAATCTGTAATATGCAATAAAACACTTTTTATCACTATAAACGTTTGAGTTATTTACATTTTAAAACCGTCAGATCTTTTTGCCGCTCCCTGTATAATACATACTATATCTCGAGTGGTAACGGTCGCGAATTCAATGCTTTTTCCCCAAGCAAAAAGTGCCCAACGCCGCTAAAGAAGTTTTCACTTCAAAAAAATATGATACCATTGATACCTATTTCTGGAGATTCATTTTGCTCTAGAACATTTTTCAGCCGACCTCGGGAGGCTTTGTTCGCTAGTATCTACATAATATAATAAGTATTTTACATAACATGATCTGAGCCTTGAATAACGTGTTTTCCATACGCGGTGTTTTAGCTGCATGCGAGTTCTCACGTTAAAAAAAATAATGCAACCTCTGAAGGGTTAATTAAAATGCCGTAAGTAACCATTCGTTGCTTACTTAATAAGATAAGTATTAATTATTTTTGCATTGTTATATATAGGTTATACACATATCATATTATAGCAAAGGTTTTTATATATTGTTGATTTGGTCAATAATAACAAAAAGTATTTACAATAAACGGTATCAGTTAACTGACACAAACTTTCTCCCAACTTACTGTAGTCAAAATAATATTGTTTTTAATCATTTTATTTACTACTTTTTAGAACAAAACAAAAAAATAATATTCTACCTACGTCAATCGTATAAAAAAGTTTATTGTCCCAGGCGGGATTCGATCGCGCGACCCGGGATTCGATCGCGCGACCTTTGAATTACTGGCCGTCCTCGCTACCGTTGTGCTACCCCGTGCGGCCGTCGCCGTGATGCTAGATTGACAACATAAACTTGTTTATTTTTTAACATTTCCCCATAATTATGAAACGCCGAAGTTTTGATAAAAGCGGGTGGTGTCATTTTGTTTGACATCTTAAGCACTATAAATACTGAAAATTTGATCAAAATCGTTAGAGCCGTTTTTGAGAAATTTGCATTTTTGTCGTTTTTTATTGGTTTTTTGGGGTAAATTACCCTTTAAAATTAAAAATTCCAAAAAATGAAAAAAACGCCTGGAGATATTAGGGTTTAGTACCTACATACCAAATTTCATGAAAATCGGACCAATAGTTTCCCCTCTGGTCGTGTATACATACTGACACACTGACAGACAGACACCACGTTAAAAACACTTTTTTGGGTTCAGGGAGCACCAAAACAAAAAATTCCACTAACAATATTTTTGGGTTCAAGGAGCACCAACACAGATAATTGCACTAAACAATTTTTTGGGGTTCTGGGAGCACCAAAACAGATAATTCAACTGAAAATTCAAATTCGAACATTTTTACGAAAACAATACTTTCTCCATATACTACGTATAGGGTGGAGAAAGTAAAAAAGTATAATAGATTTTTATGCAAAAGCCATATAGATCGGCCGGCAGATATGATTAGCTTATCAAGAGATAGCATTAGTATATAATAATATACTGTGTAATGTATCTTAACATTTAATATACAAACGATCGATCACATCATACTTGTTTAAATTAACGAATTTTGGATTCATTATACTAGATTTGATAAAGGCTAATTTTTGGTACGATGGTTATTTAGAAACAATTAAAATAAAATATATTACTGCCACCATTTTATCAATTTTTTTATAAAACAAAAAACATTATCAAGATTCACTTTTGAGCACCCAAGTGGCAGTATTGTTCAACAAGTATTGCCACCTTAAAAACAAATGTTATCAATTTTTAAAATAATTATACTAAACATCTTTAAATCTGTAATTATTGGAAAATATTTCTCAACCCTCTAGGATGTAAAAGTTGATAACACCGGATGTAAATCAGACGCGTTCTTGAATTAAGTCGTTAGTAGCTATTACTTTGTGTTTCTGCTAAGTAACGAATACAAAACAAACTACTGATTACTGTGATTACAAAATTACAATACTTTCGACCCTTGATTATACGACGTCCATCGGTCCATAATCAAGGTTTCGTTTCGACACACCAGCTTACTTGTGTTATGTGTAATGTGATTTGTTATCTGTTATCTAACTGTGTTGAAGCAAAGTAACTTTCTGTATTGAAACCTAACAGTAATTAAATAGGTTAAACCTACTTTTTAATTGTGTTTAACCAGTTGTTTTTATGATATACTGGAATTGATTATATATTTTAGGTTCATGAATATTAACACCTACCAGCCTTTTTGTAGCCTATATTTAATTCGGATTAATTAACATGGCTGTCTCGTTTCATCAAGTAGCATAAACTTAAATAATTATAATAATGCTCATTCTGAATTATTGTCAGGAAATTTATGACAATAATAATAATGCTGAATAATTGATTCTATTCTCTACACTTGACCATGGTGAGTTTTAATAATACACCCTATTTTTTTGGTCTTTATTCTAGGCTGTAACTGCATACTTTTTAACATAGGCAGCTACTGATTTTGCAAGATAAGGAATATAACATCCAGATAGGCCTACTATTATTAGATTTAAAAAATAATTGGAAATGGTTTTAGAAATTATAGGTTACACTGGATAGGCTAGCCTATAAAGTTTGGGTGAAACTTTGCTGGCATAGGCTATAGCCTAAGTTGTTTACAATATGCCTCCTTGTTGATACAGGTATCGCTGATGACAACCTTTTTTAAGAATTTGGACTAGCCTGATGCAAGTTTACAACAGCCTAAAGATCAGTATAGTAGGTAGTTACCTATTAAATATTGTAACTGATTAAATAAATGTGAAAGTGTTAACTGGGGGTTTAGTCTTTCGGTAAAAATTTACTATATAACGGGTCAATCGATTTCTAAGGGAATTTTAAATAATATGAAAGAACACGTCTAACTGATTGTAAAAACAACAAAAATATTCCCGGGAAATAAAATTTATAGGAATTATAAAAGAAATAAAACTTGAAATTATATAGGTTAAGTTTCGACATTCCCGCAATATTTTACGTAATTATAACAAAATAAATGACTTTACATACACCAAACACGTAAGAAATAAATAAAGTAAACAATATTAATCCCAAAAGTACCCACAAAATAGGAAAATTAAAAATAATGTAACAAAACATTAATAACAAAAACAATAGGCTAATAGGCCTTAGGCGCTACGCACCATAAAAAGAACAATAGAAAATACAATATAAATGCCTAATTAAAATGGAATTTCATCAATGTTGCCGAATCGAACAATATCAGTAGGTTTTTGTACTAAATTGGGTGTGTGTATAAAACGCTGACCGGTGGACTGGTGGACCAAAGCATCAGTTAGACGTGTTCTTTCATATTATTTAAAATTCCCTTAGAAATCGACTGACCCGTTATAGTAAATTTTTACTATCATCAGAAGCATATTTGGCGCAAGTTTACTATTCGACTTAGGCTAACCTGTGACATCAGAAATGCAAGAATAACAAAAAAAAAAAAAAACCTAAAAGGTTCTAACCTATAGTACCGTATTCAGTCACAGTATGTTTACCTGTATTCAACTTTTAACAATAGAATGTAAAACAACGTCGCTGTCTGCAAAAATATTGGTATTATTAGTTTTTTTTTAACGTCGTAAACTTCGCTGATAGCGCAAAAAAGATAATGTTGCCTTTTCTTGTAGTCCGACAATAATAATAGGCCCAGTAGACAATAATTCAATTAATATAGGCCTACTAACTTATATAATATAATATGTTAACAAATTGGAAACATACTGTGACTAGGCCTAAAAAGACTTTAAGTTAGAACTTCAGGCTATTTTATTTTTTTCTTAATTCTTGCGTATTGAATAAAAACTAATGATAACATACAGAAACTATTTATCGTATTAGCTACTACAAACTTCTCAAAGAAACGGATTCATTTTAGAAGAAGATGCCATTACGTATAAGTCTGATTGAAAGCAAGACTTAAAGCTGATAAAAGCTCATGGACTTTCAACTTTCTTATCGCTCAATGTTTCTTATCTACAAGGTTTCCGACATTTAGTTTTTTGTTTTTTTCGATAGTTCTTGTTCAATATATAAGCAAGCATATACGAAACAAGAAATAGCGTGAAGATCTAATTTACAGTCTTTAGTCATATATAGTATGTTTATAATTTGTAAACATATTAAGTTACTATATTTATTATTGTCTATGTATAACATTACCGACATTGTTATTTGTTTTTTTGTTAGTTCTTGTTCAATATATTGTCCAACTACAATATCATAAAATTTAAAGTTGACCCAGAAATAGTATAGAGTACAGTAGAACCCCTCTTAACCGGCCTCGGATCAATCGGTCCTCGGCTTAACCGGCCTATTTCAAGAAACAACAAAATAAAATATATTAACTGGCCGAAGTCTCAAACATCGATTATTTGACGGACATTTCGGGATGACACAATGTTATTTGTGCTACTGTACATGTGTTAATGTTGTGGCAGGGAAAAGGGGGAAGGAGGAGCGTAACAAAGGAAGCCGCCTTGTCGATTGATTCTTGCCGCGGAAGCAAGAGGGGGGATCAAATCTTGCTTCCCACGGCAACTGTATTATTTTTTCTTGGAATCAATTAACCAAGCGGCATCCTTTGTTTCTCTTTCTTCATCTGTTTATTTCTCGGAACCTACTGAATTTCGTGAGAGCAAAAGTGCTTGAAAACAGGAGGGGAGAAAAGGAGGCGAGGGAAGTTAAAATGTTTAGCCTACATGTAATTTGTTAGTGTTTGTTTGTGTGTGTATGTACAGTACATACAATAAAATCAGTTGCAATAACGTCTTATTTCCTTTATTATTTATGAAATATGTACTGTAGGTTATTTTTGAACTAAAATCTATTTTTTACGGGAACCTCGGATCAACCGGCCAAACTCGTAACCGGCTAGGGTCTCGGTCCCGACCTGACCGGTTAAGAGGGGTTCTACTGTATTAAAAAACTCTGATAACACGGACTCTGTCAAAAATCTAAAGGGAAACGTATGGTAAACTGGTGAAGTGAATGAAAACATGGTCAAAGTTGTGAAAAAAGACATCTAGGCTACTCTATTATTATCAAATGAAAAACTGATATAAAAATAAAATACAAATACAAAATGACAAACGACATAGGCCTTCTGTACATATACAAAAGAAGGCATCTACTGTATTATCAAATAAAAAACTGATGTAAAAAAAAAAAATACAAAAAGAAAATGATAAAAAGACATTCATAGGCCACAGCACATGTTCCAGTTAACAAAGTTATTTGTTGAAGAAGCATAGGCCTATAAGTGTTTCCTGTTCATCAAACTCGCTCGCTTCATTGTCGCCGTTTCACAAAATCGTCGTAGCAGTAGAAGGTCAGCTGAAGTTGTCTCTAACTGTTGCTGTAGGTACTCGATGGCCTTTTCTATAGTTTTGCAGTCTTCACTGTGGTTGATTGTTTCATTCTCCATTTCAATGTCTTTATTGTCACTTTCAATTTCTTCAGCCTCCTCATTTACTGCCTCTACTACCATCTTAACAGCCACTTCCAATTGTTCGTCTAAGTTGATCCATTTGGCTTCAATCATTTTCAGTGATTGTTTCATCTGCTAATCTTTGAGATAGTTGTGCAAGTCTGAAGTCGTCTTCAACATCATGCTCTATGGGCAAAGTTTCTTGATTTTCTGTGACGTTTAGTAATAACTTCCTCCACGACTTCTCAAGAGTTGAACTTTTCTCCTCATTCCATGCCTCAGCTTATCTCAGACGTGTAAATAACACCTTTCATTGTGATTTTTTAAGAGTCTGTACGTTGTTGCTTCCTTCATAAATTGCACTAATGAGGCTTTTCTAAAGTTTGCGTCTATAGTTACTCTTCAGGTTTTCCAACACATCCTGGTCCATGGGCTGGAGAAGAGGCGTGATGTTGGAATGCAAAAACATGGTCTTAGTATCGCCAGAAACCATTTCTTCTGTATCTGGATGAGCATGGCAGTTGTCCATTATTAAAAGCTCTTTTTGAGGCAGGTCGTTTTCTTTTAAAAACTTTTCAACTTGTGGTACAAAGGCAGTGAAAAACCAGTCTTTAAAAATTTTAGCGTCTATCCATGCATTTTTCTGACTTTTATACAGCACAAGCAGGCTAGGAAGGGACACAATTTTGAAAGCAAGGGGTTTGGCAGATTTCCTTATAATCAATAACTTACAACCTCGCTATCATTAGAGCAAGCCATGTGTGACCCTATCTTTTGACCTTTTAAAACCAGGAACGGCAGGGTTTCTTTTTTAGAGGCAAGTGTTTTTTAAGCATATGGTAGTTCAAGCCCGTTTCTTCACAGTTAAAAATCTGTTGAAGTGAGAAATCTCCATATTTAATCAGAGCTTCAAATTCATCCTTAAACTGTAGTACGATGGCATGATTGGACGATAATTTCTTACCAGAAATGTTTAGCTCCCTGATTCCATACCTTGTTTTCCAGCGATGAAGCCACACTCTGCTTGCTGTAAATTCTTCTTCTACGTCTTTAACCTTTTTGTGGAATTCAATATCCTTTTCCTGTAGCATATTGAACTTACTGGACTTCCTTTGCTCCGGAGCTTTGTAACCCACATAAACAAGGCACTTGAAGTTTTTTCAAACTTGGGTTTTCATAGTTTTTCGTTTATCACTTTCGTTGTTTTTTTTGCGAATACCATTTTTCGATTTTAGTGCGTTTTCTTCTCCAGTCTTCTCCCACACTTAATGTTAAGCCACTATTTCATTGTATCTCCTTTACCGAGTCTGTTGATGGCTTGTAATTTATTCTCCAAAGGCACAACAGTCCCTTTGCGTTTAACACTCATCATGTAACCACAAACAAATCAAAACAAACTGTTCACTAGCACAATGAAAAAGCAAAAGACCAGAACGTAGACAGACGATCTATGCGGGCCGTCCCCTCCCACCCTCCTGCCACTATATTTCTTTGTGTGTGTTTCTATTTTTACACTAGGTACTGGTTTTAACTGGTTTACACTGCACATTGCTATATCACAGCGAGTTTGAGTTTTATTAAATAACGGGACATTTAGTGTACATACTGTATTTTGTCTTATTCTAAATGTCGTAAAAAAGCATTAACAAAATTCTATTGATGATTAGCAAAGTATTGAAGTTACTGTATTGTACGGTAGTTAATAATGATTAAAAACTGTGCGTTTTATTTACCGGAACCCTTTTTAACGAAACCGCATGTGACTGATATAACAGTAGATTTGCCGCTACATACGGCTTTCACTTTGCGCATGCATCTACCGCAAACCAAACTTCCGAACTATTTTTTACTCCCTTTATTAATTCGGAACCTTGTTAGTCGGGGCTGTATTGTAATAATAGTTTTATAAACCACTTAATTTAATATTTTATTGTATTTTTCATCTTAAAACAAAAACCAGCTGAAATACCTACTCTTTAAAATAAATGTAAAAAATCAAACAAAATTAAAAGAGCAAGAAAATACTAATAATACTAAACAATGGTTTTGTTTATGTTAATGTCTTCAACAAAAATTGTTTTGTTATAGGATAAACTGGGGCAGTATATTACCGAAGAATATGGTTTGTTGAAACAGATCTTATATAATTTAACTACAAAGGATTTGCTTTCTGCGAAGGAAGTCTGTAGGCAAGTTTACACACAATCAGTAATAGGCCTAGGCTACTTGTTATTGTTGGTTCTAAATTTTAAGTTTTTTTTTGTTATTTTGTAATGCTTTATTTATTAAGGTTGATGCTTAATGTTATTGGCTAGGCCTACATTATTGTTAGACAAATTATAACTATAAACACTTTTTTTATGTTAATAATTTAATTTAAATTGATTTCTTTTATGTAATAACATATATTTAGTATTTTGGACTGAACTTTAAAAGTGCTATTTGGCCGTTTATGACATAGTGAAGCGAAGTGTTTGCTTATCTGCTTTTTCTTATTTACCTATGGAATGTCGTTCTCAACTTTTTCTTTTATTTACTGAACAATGGAACTTAACTAAAATATCTTCCTATAGTTCGAGTTTTTCTGTTTATCCGTTCAGTTTTAATCCTGTAAATCCTCCAAAATATAATATGTTTCAATTAAAAGCTATTATTTTTGTATCTCAACGATATATATGAGATAGCGTTTTCTAGTATGTGAATTAGTGACTGATCGAAAAAAAGAAATGGGAAGGTTTGCGACTACGAACCACCAACAAATTGATATTGGAAGCAATATTGCTCCCACTTTACAAAATGTGATCAACCGACAGCATGCACGTATTTAGTATGCAGCATGATTGCCTCAGTGTATACCTGGCTTTATAAACTATGTTTTGAGAGATGTATATCTACTCTCATTATCAATTGGTCAATCTTACAGTAGGCCCTACCAAATAGATTTGTAGCCTAAATATGTTCATTTACTTTTAATATAAGAATTAGGTCTAATTGTGTGTTCCGTTATTTCAGTAGGAATACTTCTTCTATGAATAATATGATGTCTTTGGCATTTATATTGTATATCATACTGAAAATAAAAATTTTTATGACTCGTGTTTCATTTGTTGGTTTAGTTTTTGAATGAAGTTTTTTAGCAGTGTTATGATTATTAAAAGTCTTAGATATTATATTTTGTAACAACTCATTCCTGCCTATTGAAATTATCTCAGTACCTATAGTACTATTGTTCCAAGATGTCAAAGGTAATATTTATTTATTACTTTAGTTTATTTTTATTAGACCTATGAGGGTAGTCCCAGAAGTACCCGACCTAACAATAAACAAACAAATTTGAGGAAAATATCTATTTCTCCTTTTATCTCAATACACTTTTTCCAGCGATGTTCAATAGCTTCGATACCCTGTTTATAGTGAGAACCTTCGAGCTCCTCAAATTAGCTATTATCCGCAGACGTCACCTCTCCATTGTTTTTCTTTTTTACCTCTTCATTGTCAACCTATCTTTTACCAGCAAGCCATTTTTTTAAGTTTGAAAAGAGAAAATAGTTTAAAGTGACTAAATCTGGTGAATAGAGTGGTTGAGTAAGCAATTCGAACTTTAAATCATAGATAATATATAGTAATAAATTATTATTACTACTTTTTTGGTAGATCACTCCGAAGAGGTCGTCAAAATATATTAGATAAGTTGGTCATATCAGCTATTTATATCTCATTGCCGTCTCGTATAATGAGTTGGACTGAAACAATAACTTGTCATTGAGAATATTATTTGGTGATTGTTTAAATGCTTTATATATTTCAAACTCTTCAATTGTATTAATCGTTGGTCGATTTTTACTGATGTGGTGTGGTGTCAGGTTAGATTCAAAATTTGTATATGAGTGTTTGTTATCAATTAAATGTTGTTCGAAACTCGATCAGGCTATTTTTGGGCAGTTGTTCTTTGTATCACTCCATGTAAGATCTGCTTGTCTGGTTTTATTTTCTGTACACTATTATTTGTACGGTGCGTGATACATTTTGGAATGCATTTTTTTAGCATGGAAGGCATTTCAGTGTAATCAGCAGCAACAATTTTCTTTTTGTTCACTCTAGTCTGTATTGTGTAAATTTTTTCACTAATTTTGCTTTTCTATGCTTTTCAACTAATTTGTCGACCATTTGGTTTCTATATCCATTTGTTTGTGCGATATATTTAATGGCATTTAATTCTTCTATGAAATATAGTTTCATCGAGTGATATAGATATGAGACGGTGTACAAAACTGTTATAAGCCGCCATTTTTTGTGTAAATTGGTGGTATGATTGGGCGTGGATAGTTACATCTGATGTAATTTTTTCCCGAAATATTTTGTATTTAAATTTATTGGCCAGAAGATGGAACTGTCCTCGCCTTCTTAGGACCTGATTCTCCCCTTTTATTACATTGTTTTGACTTTTCCTTCAAGTCAGGTGTGAAGTGATGGACCCATGTTTCATCCATGGTTATGAATCGTTGCAAAAATCCGGCTTTATTCCTGCAAAACATCTCCAATCACTCAATTGAAACATCCTCACTACACTGTTTTTTTTTTTTCCATTTGCGGCACTCATCTTTCGCATAGCTTTCTCTGGTCAAACTTAAGATATGCGATGTACAGCACTTTTTGAAATGTCTACCACATCGGTTAACTCGCGCACTATCAGTCTATGGTATTTTTGATTTTTATCATCATTTATTGTATAGTCACCTCATTCGGTTGACAACTGCGATATTCACCTTTGTACCTCGTACACCTGTTGAAGAGTACAGTTTGGCTACGCTCAAGTCCCAAAGTAGTACTGACATCATATGACGCCTATTCTATATGAGTACAGTCGTCATATGAGGTCTTTTACTATTCTCATGAACAAACTAAATTAGATAATTTAGTCAGATAATTGATGACATCTTGTGACAATAGTATAAACTACAACAAGTTTTGTGCTTCATTACATGTCAGTACTGTCACCTTGCCATGATAATGCGTGCTGTGATTGACCTTCAATTTAGCGCTTTGCGATTTCACCTTTTAATCGATGTCATTGTGATTTCTTTACTTGTAGAATATAGTACTGTTCAGTACTTGTAGGTAGTTTCTTTAGCTTCTTGTGCCAATTTTGGAGTTTCTTATTTATTTTCCTTGTTTTCTATTATTCATTTATATTTTGTATAAACTGTTTTCTATACAAAAGTTTATTTTTGTTATTTACGTTATATATTTTATCCTTAATGTTGCTGTCTCCTTAATTTTATTTGTTTATGTAGAATTTGAAATGTTATGTTATAAATAATTGACATTGACCAAGAATATTGAACACTTTAACATGGTTTCCAGACACCTTAACGGAAACATGCCATTTCAGATACACCAGTGTCTCTAACATGGAAATTTTATCTCCTCACGCTAAAATTAAAAGGTTTTTGGGAAAAAAACGCAACCATATTTTAGAAAAATTATATAATGACCTTAAAATCCTAAAAGTTAAGTAAATTATTTTAAAAATATTTTTTGCATTAAAAATGATGGTAATATCCGAACGTAATCCGAAACGTCCCATCAGTGAGATGAGTAGGGTTGAAAAAGTCAATGACATTGCCTCTCCCTACTCTAAACACTAACTGCCTGAAAACCAGTTTAGATAAGGGAGTGGGGAGAAGGTATTGAAAAGCCTAGCTTATAACATGAACAAACAGCATTGCCACTATTGGCTACCTAAATTTCCCATCCATCTCACAGACGGGTGTTTCGGATTACGTTGTGATAGCCTATAACCATCATTTTTAATGCAAAAAATATTTTTAAAATAATTGACTTGACTTTTAGGATTTTAAGGTCATTATATACTTTTCTAAAATATGGTTACGTTTTTTCGCCATAAACCTTTTAATTTTAGAGTGTTCAAATTCATTTAGAGTGTTCACTAATGGTGGCTGTCCAACAAATACTAAACAACGTAGTGTATTCAAACTTTGTACTTAAGCTTTATAAGTTTGGCACATTTGACATAGTAATAATTGTTTTCAAACAACAACCTCTATCTATATGTTAGGCAGGGTACATCTGGGACTACCCTTGTAAATATATTATGTTTTTAAATATAATTGTTAGTAACAAAAATTTGTATAACTTTAAAGTAAATAGTGAGCTACAGGAGCGGGCGATTATAAAATATATTTTTTTTAAAAATCTTAACATCTGAAATTGAATTCCACTGCAAAATTATAACTTTTTTTATATGTTACTTACCGCCAGCAATCCTTTTATTTTAAGTTTTTCCTTCAATACATATATTCCACGACACGTGTTTCGGAATTTAGTTCTTCTATCATCGAGTGGTCAAAACACATTTAAAAACATTTAACATAATTTATAGAAAACGCATATAACACAAACGACACACGCGCACAAATAAAGTTCAAACATGTTATTAGGTTGACACTATACAGTGTACTGGTGCTTTATCAGCTGATGTCTACTTCCTATTAAGCTGGCTTATTAGCTCGAAAGTGGGGGTTGCATCGAACTGTTTTTTTGTCATTTAGCAATTTGTCTGGGTGCTCTTGTTCATTTCTGTATATGTGATATTCTTCTACGCGGTTCATGTAATCCCCTTTTTCACATTTTTGTAATATTTCCATGTTGTGTTCTATGTTTTTATAAGCATGATCATAGTTCACAAGGTGTTCAGCGAATTTTGATTTTTCCGGGTGTCTCAGTGCCTGGATATGTTCTTTATACCGTTTTTTTGAAAGGCCGCCCTGTCTGTCCCACGTAGAATTTGTCACAAGAACTGCATTTTAACATGTATATACCGGTATTCATGAAATTTTCTTGGTTTGAGGTTTTGTTGCTATTTAGTGTATGTTGTAGGTTTGAGTTGGTTTTGTAGGCTATTTTGTAGCCTTGTTGTCTGAAAACGTTAGCAATGGTATTGTTAAATTTAGGGTTGTGCTGTAATACTACGAATTTATTCTCTTGTTTTTTATTTGGTTTGGTATTATTTCTTTTTTGTATCATTTTTCTATGAAAAAGGGGATTACATGAACCGCGTAGAAGAATATCACATATACAGAAATGAACAAGAGCACCCAGACAAATTGCTAAATGACAAAAAAACAGTTCGATGCAACCCCCACTTTCGAGCTAATAAGCCAGCTTAATAGGAAGTAGACATCAGCTGATAAAGCACCAGTACACTGTACAGTGTCAACCTAATAACATGTTTGAACTTTATTTGTGCGCGTGTGTCGTTTGTGTTATATGTGTTTTCTATAAATTATGTTAAACATTTTTAAATGTGTTTTGACCACCCGACGATGGAAGAACTAAATTCCGAAACACGTGTCGTGGAATATATGTATTGAAGGAAAAACTTAAAATTAAAGGATTGCTGGCGGTAAGTAACATATTAAAAAAAGTTATTTATAAGCATATCCGGTGCTCTAGATTTCATATTGTAATGCAAAATTATACTTAGGCTTATAATTAATAGAATTTATCTGTTCTATCAAATTTTTAAATAATAAAGCATTCTATCCTTAAAATTTCCATAATTTTTATTTAGGCATTCTTGATAATAAAGATTTGAAAGATACAATGTAACACATCCAGAATACTATAGTGAGGGGATTTCAAGACAAATATGTCTGATTAGAGAAGGAAAAATTTAATGCTTTGCCCCATCCCATTGAGACAACTTTCCTAAACCGATTTTAGAATTTTCCATAAAATCTGTTAGAGTTATTTAAATATTTTTTCAGAGTCTTGTAGTAGGTTTTTTCTAGTTTGAAAAAGCACACACTGACAGACTTCACCTGGATTCGAACCAGAGTCAGGGGTTTACTGGTGCCGGAACGCCGTTCCAGTACTGCTTTTTATTAATTTTGTTTTAACGTTGTACTGAACCCATCGACCACAGAATTAAATAGACTGGACAAGTCGAACGCAAGAGTGAAGCCAGTTTTAGACTTAAATACTCACACAATATGGCGGATGCAAATACTCACAAGTCACGAGCCACCGGCCAGCCACCTGTACATGTTGCCACATTACCCGCAAAACGAAGTTCGTGTTCTAACTGTTGTATGATAAAAAGTACAATAGCTATTTTTTCTCTCATTTACATGACGCACCTGCCCTAAAAACAAAAAATTTTCTTGCAATGCAACTTTTTGATATCACGAATTAAATGGTATAAAAAAGTTAATTTATTCGATTTTTAAAGTGCCAAACCATTTTTATTTTCAAATTGTGAACACACTATTAGTGTCCCACACTATTAAACTGTAAGTTTGTCAAATTTGAAAGATTTTCGAGCATTTTCATCTATAGAAAACACGGTGTAAATGAAAAGAGCGCACTGAAAATTTTACTCCTCTCTAGACCCGCTCGACGTTTCTATCCTTACACAAGATGGCCGACCTAGCTTCAATTCCCACAATGTACAGGCTTATGGCATGACTAGGCTATTTAATTCTGTGGTCGCTGTACTGGACCATCCACTCCCTCAATCACACTCATTCAACACTCGTTCAGAATTTTATGTCCGCCAATCGCCACTCAAAAACCTCAAGATCGCACACTACAGTTTGTTGCGACTATGGGAGCCAGTAAAGTCTCCCACATTGTCCCTCAGCTCGGAATCGAAATGGGACAACTTGGGAGCATCAGACACCTTTTTGCCATCCTCGCGGCACGCCTTTGATGTTCGGCGTTGCTGAAAACTACTACAATTAAGAGACCGATGATTCAGAGTCGAGGCAGCCGAAAAGTTAAAAAACCCGCAATGCTTAAACGGTTTATATTATTAACTTTTTCGGCATGAAAAAGTTTATAACATATATTGATGAGATTATTGTAATCAAAATAAGACCAAACATGATATAATTTGGACCACATTTATTGATTATTACTTCTCGAATAACTAATTTATTTCACGATTAATTAATTAAAAAATAAATATCCCACATGAGAGCACATCATTCAATACACACAAACAATGGCTGTATACTGACAAACGCTGTCACAAATACAAGGTTGAAAGGTGCCCCGAAATAAGAAAATATTTAAACGTAGGTACCTGAACAGCAGCCGCATTGCAATTTAGCGTCTGTCTCGTGTTCTCGTAATAAGCTTGCTTGTGATTAATTGTTTTTGTAAAAGAAAAGTAATTTTTTGAAAAAGTACATACAATTCGTTTAGGTTTACAGTCTTTTACCATGATTTAAATTTCTGATAAAGAATATTGACTAAATACCGGTAAGAGACATTTTGCAAAGTACAAAAATAGTTACATATACAAGTGTACTTTTCTTGTAAAAGAAAGCATATTATCTGCTTAAACCCGTTAAACTCGCCAAAGATATGTAAAATAGGGGATTTAGAAGTGAAAATGTCAAAAAATTTTCTGGGGAGTAATTTTGTTAAGTTCGGCAGGGTTCCGGTACTGGAAAAATTACGAGTAAACCCCTGACCAGAGTCCTTCATATTTGGCGTTAGCTATGCTAACCTTCTCTATTTAGTAACACTACATACGGTACTTAACCTTATCCTTCTGGTAAGACTTATAGCATTTTCATTCGGAAAAATTAATCGAATGTACAGATAAGTCCAAATGTGATTCATATCACTGTTATAAGTAGCGTTTTTGTTTGTGAGATTCAAATGTTAGAAGGAAATAGCCATACGATTAACTCAATTGGAGTCATTTAATGCATTCACTTCTTGAATTTGATATGGATGCATGGTTATTTATTTAGTGGTTTTAATAGCATGAGCACAGCATTGTTCTGATTAATACTAGTAAATTGGTGTCATAATATGGTTCATTATAATTTATAAAAACTGTTTACTGATTCAAATATTACTTTGTGACTAAATTTTATTTATAGAAGAACATATTGTTAACCAACACATGAGTAAACCTGAAAATGTATATTTTTGTAATCACCTGTTCCATTAGCTCACCTTTGTATGTATATGAAATTAAAAATTTTAGTATCCTATTTGCACTAATTTAGTTTGACTTAGACTTTTGAGTAATATGTTTTCTTTATAATCATTATTTTAACCATTCAATAAATTCTTTCAGAAATTGGGCTAAAGTTGTAGATCTTATTTTGGTGCACAATAGTAAACCAGTATGGGGCTACACATTATACACCGTACATAAAAAAATGGATGGTTGGTGTCAAGAACCACAAATGCAGATTTTACCAAAAGTTATTTTTTATTCCTTGAGTTCAGAATTCAGAAAACATGGTGGTATTGTATTATTACTATTTGACTATATGAATAGTTTAGAATATCGTTTAGTAGTAGAATTCTTTTTGAATAGTTGGACTTTTATAAAATATAGTAACCAAGTTATGAAAACAAAAACTTAAAAATTTCTTGTGCTTGTTTAAAGTTGTTTTCTATTCTTAATGTTTTTATATGTATGTATTTTTTATATGTTCTCAAAGTGTCTACTAGTCATGGAATATTATCCTTAAGTCCTTGATTTTCTTTTTTAAGTTCACTGATTTAGTGGTTTACAAAGCACAGATTCAGTAAGTTGTTTGTATAAAATATAGGTATGGGACCATGAATTCTGCAATGAGTTTCAAGAGATTTGAATAATAGTTTCCCTTAAAGCTCAAGTTCAATGGTAGACCTGTGTATTTTCTGTGGGAGTTTTTACTGCATTCAATAGTTATTTTACAATCTGATGTCAAATTAAAACAGTATAAAAAAGAAGAAAGAGATAAGAATGACCCAACAAATTGTTTTGATTTATTGTTTTATTTTATAGACTTTTGCTGATGTGATTTTAACTATTTTAAATTCTCCAGTTTTCTTTTAACAATGTGATTTAATTATATTTAAGTCTGTAGGCCGAGTTATCTTTTGTTAATGTGATTTAAATTATATTTATCACTCTAGCCTTCTTTTCCCAATGCAATTTAAATTATATTTACGTCTCCAGTTTTCTTTTGCCGATGTGATTTAAATTACTTTTCTACATTGGCATTTCTTAAAATTAGAGAAACTCTTATTCAGGTGAAGTTTTTTTTTGCAGATTCTCTTCCTGTGTTTAAAAATATAGTTTAATACATATTTCTACTAAAGTAACTACTTTATGAGATTGAAAATCATGAAGTCGTTGAAAATGACGAGCATCCTGGACGCCCAGCAGGATTTTCATCAACAACCAATGAAAATGTGGAAAAAGTGAATGAAATGAACGATCGCCGAATCATAATCAGATATGTTGTTGATGATGTTTGCATATCAACTGGCTCATGCCATGAACATTTTTCAGATGTTTTGGGTATGAAAAGTGTGGCATCAAAATTTGTTCCAAAATTGTTGAATTTCAAACAAAACAACGACGAATGTAAGTTGCTCAGGAGTCAGTATAAATTAAGTCAACAAGATCCAAATCTACTGAAACGTGTCGTAATAGCTGATGAAACATTGGTTTACAGAATAATAAATAATATTTTTTTTAAATAGTACAGCAAAATGGGGCTTTTGTTTGTGTTTGCCTTACTGGACTGGAATTATATTAATATAAATACCTTTTTGGAGTTTCTGCTTGCAGTCCTTTTTGGTCACAGTTTAAATGATGACGGGTTTGCCTATTTTTCAGGCATTTTCGAATCAAATTGATTCAAAGTTTTTATAGCATATATATAATGCTCGTCAATTACTAAAAAACACACTAACACATTTAAAACATATGTAAATAAAACACAAATAGTCCGTTAGATTCATTTGCAGGTAGCCGCACACGTGCACGTCGGCCGGTTCATGTGCCGCTACTAATAATTATCTTGGTGGACGGGGTACAGCCGTGGTTGGGGGGAGGTCTGATCTGATGATGATGTCGAAAATTGCGTTGGCCTGGAGTGAGTTTTTTCATTTAACAATAATGTTGGGTCGGTTATGTTGGATTTGTATATATGGTATTCTTCCATGACGTTCATTTTTGGTCCTTTGGAAGATTTGCACAATATCTCCATGTTATTCTGGATGTTGGGGTAAGTATGACCCGTTTCCAACAGGTGTTCAACGCAATTTTTGACATCATCATCAGATCAGACCTCCCCCCAACCACGGCTGTACCCCGTCCACCAAGATAATTATTAGTAGCGACACAAGAACCCTCCGGCCTGCACGTGTGCGGCTACCTGCGAATGAATCTAACGGACTATTTGTGTTTTATGTACATATGTTTTAAATGTGTTAGTGTGTTATTTACTAATTGACAAGCATTATATATATATGCTATAAAAACTTTGAATTAATTTGATTCGAAAATGCCTGAAAATAGGCGAAACGCGTCATCATTTAAACTGTGACCAAAAAGGACTGCGAGCAGAAACTCCAAAAAGGTATTTTTATTAATAAAATGGTTCAAATCAGAAAACACGATTTCGTTGGTTTTTTGGCCGCCATTTTTAATTGGTTAAAGATATGGATGTGCAAATTTCTCCGTTGGTTTTCTCTTGAAATTCTACAACAAAATGATGTATCACATGACCTCCTGCCCATTTAAAAAAAAGTTACATTCAAGATGGCGGATAATTTAAAAAAAATCTTAATAAAATAGTATTTTTACATAGTGTAGGTTCCTCGATCACATTTACCTTCAAATTTTCCTTATATACGATGGTATATAAGGTTTCCTTAAACCGTCTCCAGACTTTTCAGCACCTCTGTATATAATACGTATGCTGTAAGTGCAGAGTTTTTATTATAGTGGTTTACCATTGTGTTTGAAAATTTACAGATTGTCGAAACTTAGAATCTTGTCCATGCAAACATGGGGATATTTCTACAGAACTTATTTTCATACGAGATGAAACGATAAACTTAAAAACAATGTTATCACTTGGACCAGGTTTGTAACTAACGATCTGAAATTGTACTAATAGTTTTTGTTAAGTATTATTTCTTATATAATTAACAAGCTGTAACTAAAGGTATACATCTCGCGCTATATCTAGAAGTTCGGTCACCGTTATAATTTCAAAAAGTCTGCGTCACCATGATGTACTACTGTAAATGACAAACATTAGTCTTGCCATCGCCGTGTGTATAGAGTGTAATATACTATATTTAAATTAAATAATAGTAGGCCTACCATACAAATATCTTGTAGAATGTTCTGATAGCTCCAATACTTTTGTAATCGTCAACTCCTATTTATAAAATACTATTAACAGAATTACTAGTATGTAGCTACCCAGATAATGTTTTAATTGCCTAGTACTCAAACAATAGGTCGAGATTCGCCTGGCGCTGTCAGACACGAGTAATTAGGCTCACTTTCACACACTCTCCTGTGACGTAGGTCAAACTTCCAGATTTAACGCGAGATGTATACCACCTTTGATATGTATACTATTTTACCTTTTACACTAATACTATGTACAGGATGAACCATAAGTATCACTCAAATTATATAATTGCTATAAAATTACCTTATTTTTCGATCCAAACAATACTTATTATCAAACTCAGATTACCGGTTTCGGCAAAACTGTGTCACCACCTTCAGAAAATTGAAGCTGATCAGTTTTGATTCTTTTATTTCATGTGTCTTATTATTTTAACATGTGCCTGTGTATAAAGTTTCGAATGTTGTGTACCGTTTGTTGTTTTAAAGTTTTTGACAAGGAAAAAATAACTTTTACACTCATGAAATGTGTGAAAGAATTATAACATAATTTGAGAAGTTCTGATGATGGTGATGTAGTTTCTCTAAATCGGTAATCTGAGTTTCATAATAAGGATTGTTTGTTCGGAGAAATAAGATCATTTTATAATAATTACGTAATTTTAGTCAAACAACAATCCTGGTGGCTATTCATATAATGTTTACATAAGTATCTTACTGTTCTGTGTTTTGAGAATTGGATTTACAAAGGGACCTTTAGAGCACCAAATAATTCAAATGTGTAAATAAAATTAAAGAACATTTCAAATCTGTAACAATTTTATTTCTGACAGCAAACTTTCATCCTCCCTCATTTTCATTGAAACAAAATTAAATCTATCGTATTAAACATATAGGCTTACAAAGTATGCTAAGTGAACAAAATAGCTTATAGTTAATAAATTAGAAGGGGTTGAAATGTAAACAAATGCAAATTTTGTCTAACTGTAGTTTTAATAATAAAGGTTCCAGTTCTTAACTTTCAAACAATAATCAGCTGTCTTAAGCATTATGTAACAGTAACTTGTTTACTATTTACAATTTAACATGCTAATTAGGTCAAGGAATGTAACGACATTTAAAGATAACTTTTATTATTGAATCAAATTCTTGAGCAGTAACAAGAAATAACTCAATATCGACTTGATCTCTTTATCACAAATAAAATAATTTCGAATCATTTCTTGGTTGTACTTTTATTGACTTAACCATTAGTCTTGATCCGTTTCTAAAATCTCAAATTTTATTTTTATCTTATTATAAAACTTAAAATATTATGTTAGAATTAAAATAAAATAAACAGAAGTTTTCCAAACAACTCGACAGAAAAGTGATCAGGATATCACAATATCTTATTTAAATTACCTTGACAGAGAAATAACTTAGTATAGTAAGATTTACTTTTATATAAAATGAGGTTTTTAATAAAATAAATAATTTCAACTAAAGGGTTATTAATCAATAGTCAACTGTTAAACTTCATATCTATGAGATACAGTAGAGCATCGATAATCCGAACGTCAATAATCCGAAACGTCAAAAATCCGAACCCGTTCCGAGGCAGCCCCTTCAAAAATTTTGTTTCGTTTTCGCAAATTCCAATTATTGCGTCGTTAAAAATTTCACAAAAAACTTCATCGCAGTTTGACATTATTATCTCTTTTTAAACACTTCTTAATTCCTGTTCTCACATGCCCTCACAGCAGACTGGCTGTCGGTAAGTCACGCTAATAAGCTGCTTTAGCGCTAGCAATAAATAATCATTAGAACAGTGTGTTGTACATACAGTAGTATACAGTACAGAACAGTATTTTTTTAAATTTTTCGTTTGTGATAACTATAATGTAAAAGTGAACTTTTAATTATGTACTGTACTGTAATTAAGTTACAAGTGTAATCATGTTGGCCCTACTGTGTATGTGCAGGTTCTTCTAAATCATAATATGTAAATCATAATACATAATGTATTGTAATTACATTATTACTTGTACTGTTTAACCACTTTAATTGATTAAAGGGCATATATTTTTGCCTAAAATGGCTTTTTCTTGGTTGTTTTAAAAAATCCGAACAAATTGATAATCCGAACCTCCCTCGGTCCCAATTAGTTCGGATTTTCGACGCCCTACTGTACATTATATTTCTTGTAATATCTTTCATAAACTAGTAGCAATAGCAAATCGAATGAAGGTTAACTTATTAATAATTAAGTTATCCCCATTTATATTATATTTCTTTTAACGATGTAAACTGGTATTTGATATTTCTCTCTCTCAACTCAAGATTAATATTTTAGTAATTCTTGTTTCTAAAACATTTTTTTCTCAATTTTGAATAACTGTATTTAATACATTTTTGTTTCTTGCTCGTTCTTAAACCCCAGCTCTCGCCTTTTTCTTGATCTCTATAATTTGTATTAAAGAGATCCATTTCTAGTCTCGAATTCAGAAAGTCAATATCTGTAACCCCTAGTGTACAATCTTTGCATTATTAATCTTTTAAAGATTTACACCCTAAACGTTTTCAGAATACATTACTACAGTTATTGAACAAAATTATAAACAAACTGATTAAACAAATATTAATCAGAGAGAAAGATAATTAAGTAAAGTTGTGTCATTATTGGGATTATTTCCTGTTTTAACTGTTTTTTGTTAAATAATACTATAAATTATTATGAAATTTTCACAGGTTCTTATGATTTCATGTCACATTATAAATGTATGCTGCTTTTACCATCCATGCCTGGAGTTCATATCGATACTGTTGTAATATCTCAGAAACTTGACCCAGTAAGTTATTGTGATAACAATAAATGTTATATTTTTAATGTTATTTGCAGTTAACATTTTAGTATTATCAAGAGTTATTCTGTTGCAACAATTTAAATATGTCTGGAAAGTTCCTTTTGGTCATCAAACAACTGTATATGTAAAGGTTTATTTACTATAATCTTAAAGTTATAATTCTAAGTAACATGATTTCCTTCTAAATTAAGGCACTTGTCATATCGCTGAATGAGTTTTTCAACCAATAAAATGTCAAATTTATGAAACCTTTATTGGCATTCTTTCTGATTTAGATTCCATTTTTAGATTTACAAACGGAAAATTGTATTTTTTTAAAAATAACAATGTGTTTGAATATGACGAGTTTGCAAATTCGGTAAGTGGGGTGAAAAAGAATGGGCTTTAGATTTTTGGGGTAAATAAGAGTTGGTTTTGCTAAGAGCCGCCAGCGATAAAACACAATTCTTCAGGCGACTAGTGATAAGTATAATATAAAAGTTAAGATTAATAAAATTGTATGGCGAACGCCGTACGTAAAAGTTGTGGATGAGGAAAAACTATCTCTACCGAGGATGACTGAAAGTGATGAAATAATCTCGATTCATTTTAGATTTTGTCAAATGCAATTCGACTGGAATGATTACTCCTGGCGCATGTAGATAAAGACAAGTTGAGTGGCGAACATCTTATGTATTCACAAACATACTTTTAAAACATGGTTTTTAATCAAGAGAGTGTCACAACATGTATTTTCAAAAATCTTCAGTTTAATCTTATAAACATAAATCGGTTCTAGCATACGAACTGTGGAGGTCATGTATTTCATCCCATATAAGGAGGTTAACTTGGCTAGTTTACCTACTAATGTATTGGGCCATGTGGAAAACTCAACTAGCTACTTATAATATATCACACTTAAAACCCACACTCAGAGGACCAGCTTTAAGTAGTAACTAATTAAAACGATTCACTATCTAG
>JAGFPH010000300.1:386085-408115 GCA_018207615.1 Philaenus spumarius | reverse complement strand
TACTTTATAATAAAAGTCACATAGACGGACATAATAAATTTTATTCATTATAACCAGTGACTTGGATACAAAACAATGAGTTTTAAATTGAAATTCCAGTCTCCACACAATCAACTGAAACCTCCTGAACTCAAATTTGTCAATATGTTATCTGAAGAAGTCATAGATGTGGCCGTAACTCGTGTAGGCGAATCTATTAGCCACTTCAAACCATACCCGGACAACAAATATCTGAGTCCTTGCGTGTTCAAATGTTTTGTGTCCATCACATTTATATTAAAATCTCCCATGATAATAAAAGTTTTGTTATCTTTTGAAAGCTGATCTAAAACACTTTATATACCAGACAAATATAAGTTAATATCTCCACTTGGAGAACGATATAATCCTATCACTGTTATAGACATCCTCCGTAACTATCTGAATGGATGTTATTTCAAAGTCTTTTTCTCTACACAGATCTTGTTTTAATGCCATCTTGTTTTAATGCCACCTTTTTATATAAAATATTTCTTTTCAAAATACAATTACTCCCCTACCCTTATACACAGTTCTACAGAATACATTTCCATTTTTAAAATTGGGATTATTAACCCTCACAGTGGCAGACTGCCCAAAGTGACGTTCTCTCAGACGCAAGATGCAACCAATTCGAACCTATGCGAGAATTTGTATAAATTTGCATATTTGGTTATTTAATACACTTAAAATTATCAAATCTTAAAAAAAATCGGCACCATTGGAAAAGAAATCAATTAAACTTTAATTTTTGTATTTAAAACTTTTTCGTAAAACGTATATTTACATACGTAGTCATCGTTTTAAAATATGCAGATCGGGTCACAGCTGTTTCCGTGCGCGAATATGCATACAATTGTACTGTTATTTCCCACTTCTTTCATGTCCAAGACTATCTACAGAAGTATTTCTATTGATATTATAAATATACCATTGGATTCATCAAGATTTTATCTTTCTAATAGTGCCTCCCAATCATATGTCACTATTTTACACGATTTATGATGACAATTTCTCTAAACCTTGCGTTTGGACAGTTTTCAACCAATGAAACAGCCCATTTGTCAACCATCTCGGTTGACGCCTACTATATCATATGTTTTGACAGATTTCTTTTCACCATTTTGTAGAGAACAGTTTGATCTTTCTAACGGTGGGAAATAAACTAGAAATAACCAGTTTTTGTTTGTCATTTGTAAACAAATGACACATTTTGTGACTGGGGAAGTTTCATAATCAATCATTGATGTCATTTTGTTATTCAAATAAAGATAACTCAAACACTTTTGTGAACTAAGGAAAGGCAAGTATACTGTTCTTTTCTTTGATTTATCCTCTACACTTTTTTATAATAATATTTCATTTCAGGGCAAAGCATATATTAGTAAATTACGTTTCAAACTAGGCCTAGTTTTGTTAGCAGTTGTGTATTTGGAACATAAAAACTTTTTTTTTCAAAATAAGAAATTTGAAATTGTGTTTTTATACAGTTGTATTTAGAACTAAATTACAAAACTTTTTTATACTTATGAAAAAATTACAAAAAATGTTTACTACTTGTTATTTAGGCCTAAAGTTGAACTTTTTCCTTTCGTTCCTGAACATTTTTTGTTTCTTGAGCTAATAACTTTTACAATTTTACATCAATAAATTTTTTAATTGCATATATTAATTCTTTGAACCTTTCTCTACAAAAAAGGTACAGAACACTTTTGGATTGGGATAGAATTACTATTTTTGGCAAATTTTTAAAATATGCTTGCAAAACACTAAAAACTGGCACTGTGAAGGTTAAATGAATCTACTCCATACTGTCTGAATGCATGCTCTGTTAAAATCATTATGTCTGGTTCACATTCTTTACGTAACAACAAATTTCATCAATTTTATATCTGGCTGAGTGTGCATTCAGATGTAGGATTTTAAAACCAATATTAATAAAAGAAGCAGTCTGAACAAAACCATGCCCATGCACCTCATTCACATTTATCTCTTTTCTAAAAAAAATTTACTTAATATGGAATTTACTGTTATACTTAAATCTAAATTCTCTATTAGACACAGTGGCAATGTTTGTTTTCTTTAAAAACTGTTTCCTAACGTGTTGTCAAATGCCTCCGCAATTCCATAAACACGCATAGACCAACTACTACAATTCTGAGGGAATGCTTGATTTTACCCACAAAAACTATTTGGTATCCATGTTGGCTGCTATGCAGTGGGTTAAAATGAAGTACTTAGTCACTGCCAATTGAAGGTATATAGGTATTGCCAATCTAAAGTTTGTATTTTGTATGGACCAATATGAACCCATCTTTTCATTTTAAATCCAAATTACTTAACCCTCCAAGTGGCATGGTTAAAGCTAAAATTGAAAAGCCTGTTTTTAGCGTTTTGCAAGCATATTTTTAAAAATTCACCAAAAATAGTAAATAAACCCCAATCCAAAAGTGTTCCATAGCTTTTTTGTAGAAGAAACTTCAAAGAATTCAAATATGCCACTAAAAATTAGTTTCTTTTGAAATTGTAAAAGTTATTAGCTTAGAAAGCAAAAAATGTTCAGAGACGGAAGGGAAAAAACCAAATTTATGCCTAAATAAAAAATAGTAAAAATTTTTTGTAATTTTATTCAAAATATACAAAACTTTTGTAATTTAGTTCTAAATATAAATGTGTAAAAATACATTTCAATTTCAAAAATTTTCAGTTGAAAATAGCAATTTTTATGTTCCAACTACAAAAACGCTAAAAAAATAGGTCTATTTTCAAAACGAATATTCCTATATATTTTTTCCTCAAAAATGGAATTTTATTATACCAATTGGAAATTACAAAAAACCTTACATTTTCTAATCAGATACAATAGAACGAACAAAAATGTATAAACTTTCCACGATTTTTACCAAAAATCCTATAAACAAAGTTGTATACTTTTGGAGAAATATTTTTGTAAAAAAACGATCTTCCTGGGTGTTTTCACACAGTAATCAGAATTGACTGTAGGTTAAAAAAACCCATTATATTAAGACACAAATTTATTATTAAATTACATTTTTTGACACTAAAAATTTATTTTTTAATTTTTTCTGTTTTTTTTTAGTAAATATATATATATATAAGTTATGGTTTGGTTTCGAGGATGTGTCTTTTTAAAAAAACACTTTTTATTAATTAAACAAGATTTTAATATACTTTTAAAACTTATTAATTAAACAAAGTACATTTGATGTGCACTGAGTGCAACCTCGACTAACACTAGCTAGGTAACGCTCTTGCGTGGAAACAATGAGAATGCTTACTTTGCTAAAAACTATAATATTCTACGAACTACAGTACTACTTAAGCTAAAATCCTCTACATAACTCCTCCATCCCTAAACAAAACTTCCGGGGGTGGTTGTGCTGCAGCCATCCTCGGGGTTGTCCTGGGAAACTTGTTGAGCAGTATGTATAGAAGTCCTTCAATCATAACTCCATATAGTGCAATGGTCCAAACACTGATATTTTTGGTTACCGCCATCTGTTTATCAATTCTGGAAATAGTATTAATATTAATTTTATCAAGTTCTAATTTTCTAATGTTTACCGAAAACTCTGGCTCTTGATCTTCTTGTAGATTCAGTTCTGGAACTTCCAGGAGCTTTGGATGTCCTCCTTTAGTTCTGGACATATGGAAGAGCTTTTTATTATTATATACAATTGTATTATTGTTAGGTTTTATCAGAAATATACCTTGAAGGGTTATTATATTAGTTTCTTCTTGGTTAACTAATTTTAAAGTTTCTTTATTACGGAAAGTTGCTAAATATTGGTTAAGTTCGGGGATCCAATCAATAAAATTATCGGTAATTTCCAGGGCTATATATTTACACATGTCTGCTTTATTGTCTTTGACTATAGTTGTTTCACAGTCCGTTGTCTCGTGTGATATTTGGTCGAATGAGCAAAAGTATTTGGAATCGATCTTATGGTTACAATTACTGTCTAAGCCTAGTGTCACAGAGCTAGAGACTAACATATAATTATCAGTGGGTATTACAGTAACATATTTTTCATCATAAATAGTTGGTACAGAACGTAATTGGTAAATATTAAAATCAGACTTTTCGACAATTGGTAAATTGAGAAAATATACAATGTTCTCTACATCTAGTTTACAACTTACTTCTATTAGACTTTCTAGTTCCCACATGTTTTCCGGATTCGGCTCAATTGGTAATCGCTTGTCATAATATGTTTCTATTTTCTTTATTTCCAAATACAATTCTTTAATTGAAATGACACTTGGATGAAGTACACCAAGTTTACAAAATGTCAAAGAATTTTCCAAATCAATTACTACTTGCAATAACATGTTATATAAAATATTCAATTGATTAAGTATATTTTTAAGTTTTTCTAAAGCCACAAAATCATTTAGATTATTATTTACATCAATAATTTTAGATTTTAATTCAATAATGTTCTGTTCAATAATATTAAATGTTTTATTATATTCTATAATTATATTTTCACTGAAAGAGTATTGATGTTCTAATTGATTGGTTATGTCTCTTTGGCTACTACTAATTTGTTCCAATATATTATCATACCTTTTGCCATCGTAAGCATCTAGATTACCTGTGATTACTTTTAACACAGACCCTAGACCATCTATTATGCCCCTTCTATTTCTTACATTATTAGTATTTTCTAACAAAACAATTTCTAACTTTTCTTTAACAATATCCCTAGTATGATTGATGAATTTAAAATAACTTACAATATCTCTAATTCTATTTCCATTGTCTGTCACAAATTCTACTTTTCCAGTTAGGCTGGCATTACAGTTTTTACAATTGTTTGTAAAATGGTTTAGTACATTATTATAATAGTTTTCAACATGACTTACTTGTAAAACAAAATCTCTTAAATTAAAATAATGAACAAACGTATGATAAGACGACTTCAGTTTAGCAAGTCCTAAATCAATAGGAATTATTCCTAAGTTGGTGGAGATGTCTTTGATCTCTGCTGTGTGGGTAGCCGCTCGTTCAAGGAACAGGAGGTACCTGGAACAGGATTTAGATTTGGGTTATTGCTTATTTTCCGTGGTCTCTTAATTTTTGATAGGTGAATTTTTTGTTTGGTGTTGTGATGCCTGGGTTTAATTTCGGCAGTTTTCCTTTCCCTATTTATGGAAGATATTTCCTCTTTGTTGTATTTATTTTTTACTTTATTTTGTTTTTGTAATGTTTTTACGTAAACGTCCTTGGGCACTTCCGGTAATGGCTCTTTATTTAAATTTCTTTTAGTTAGTATATCTTCTTTAGTTTTTTGATTGCGTATTTGAATTTGTTCATATAGCTTCCTTATTTTTTCTTTGTGACCTATCACGTAATCATTAATTAATTGATTTTCAATATCAATATTCAAAATATTATTAGGGTTGATATGTCCATATAATATCTCGAAAGGTGTGAGTTTAGTTACCGAATGTATGCTATTATTATAAGCAATGACTGCATATTTTACCTTTTTTGTTATATTTTCATTCTTAAATTCAACCTGATTATTTAAAAGCCTGATATGTTCAATAAGTGTAGAGTGGAACCTTTCAACTAATCCGTTAGAAGATGGATTTTGGGTACTTGTGAAGTGTATTTTAATCCTGTGCAGTTCCATCATTTCCTTGATAACTTTATTATTAAATTCAGTCCCATTGTCTGAAACGATAACTTCAGGGACACCGTGATGCGTAAAGTAATCTAACAATTTATCAGCTGTTTCAAGCGCGTGGGCGCCTCCAACACGGCACACTTGTGCATAGCGAGAGAATCCGTCAACGATACTAAGAAACCTACTCTTCTCTAGCGATATGCTATCTACATGCACTATTTGCAATGGCCTTGATGGTGTGGGTGTAAGGTTCATTTCGAGCTTTAATGGTACTCGCTCGTATTTCACAGCTAAACAAATTTCACAATTATTTATAAAATTTTGGATATGAGTTTTAATATTTGGCCAATAGTATTTTCGTTTAATTTGTTCATAAGTCTCCTGTATACCACGGTGGTTAGTTTTACTCGTATGATAGTTTTCTATTATTTCCTGGATTTCCTCTTCTTCGGTTACATCTAACAATTTAGTGTTACATTTAGTTAAACATAGTTTAGAGTTTTTAAAGTCTTTCGCTACACAAGCTGCAAATCTTTCGTAAAAGTCGTTTTCAAAATAAATACTATATTTAACATTAGGCACTAAGTATTCTTTTATAAATTTAATGATGTCATTTTTGAAGTTATTTTCAGATATTTCAACTATTAGTCTCATTTTACTGGTTCCGAATAGTTTTTGTATTTTTATATTTTTTGGTTGGTGATTTACAAGAGTTAGAAAGATTTGATTTTTTCCAAAGTTTACCGGTTCGTCCGAGATAGGTATTCCAACTTGCGTATTCCCGTCGGAGTTTGAGTGGGCAGTTTGGTCATCTTCCTCGCTGGTTTCCTCTTGACTTGTCAAATGTGCGTCTTCTTCTGCGTCAAAGTGTGCGATCATTGACTCATTGTCCTTTAACTCTGGAAAGTGTAACCTAGTTGCTTCGGCTATTATTCTTTCTAAATCTTCATCTGTAGGATCTTGATAGTTTACCTTCTGTTCAGTGATATTTAGCTGTATTCTTGACAGGGCGTCTGCGTTTTTGTTCAATTTCCCTTTTTTGTATTTTATCTCGTAGTCGTACTCTTCTAATTTCAGTCTCCATCTTAGTAACCTGGAATTAGGCTCTTTAACTGAAAATAACCACTGTAGAGGCTTATGATCCGTATAGATTTTGAATTTCCTACCGTATATGTAAGGTCTGAAATATTTAGTTCCAAAAACTATTGCAAGGAGTTCCTTCTCTATAGCTGAGCATTGCGTCTCGCTTTTGTTAAGCGTTCTGCTGGCGTAAGCAATTGGTAGGTCTGCTCCATTTTTTATTTGGGATAGGATTGCCCCCACCGCATAGTTGCTAGCGTCTGTTGTCAGTATGAACTCTTTGTCAAAATCAGGATATTGTAACAGAGGTTCGTTACATAAGATGTCTTTACATATTTCAAAACTATTTACGTATTCAGGTTTATTTATGTCGATTTTGATTTCCTTTTTTAATCAGTGAGTCAGTGGTTTAGTCAATTTTGCGAAATCTCTAATGAATTTTCTGTAGTATCCTAGTAATCCGAGAAATCCTTTGATTTCTTTTGTGGTTTTCGGAATCGGGTAATTCTTTATGGCTTTAATTTTGTCGGGATTGGGTTTAACTCCCTTGGGTGTTACAATATGTCCCAGATAGGCTACTTCTTTCCTTAAAAATTCTGTTTTGTCGAGTTGCACTTTAAAGTTGGCTTCTCTCAATCTATTGAAAACTTCCCTTAATCTGTCTATGTGTTCTTTTAAGCTAGTAGAGTAAATTAAAATGTCGTCCAAATAAACAAGGGCCGTTTCATTTTGAATTCCCCTTAGTATATTATTCATAATTCTTTGAAAAGTTGGAGGACTATTCTTTAAGCCAAATGGCATCCGTAAAAATTCATAATGGCCGGTTTCTGTTGAGAAGGCAGTTTTTGCGACACTATCAGGGTGCATTTCCACCTGATGTAATCCAGATACTAGATCGAGAGTACTAAAATATTGAGATCTGCCCAGTTTATCTAAAATATCAGTTATATTAGGAAGAGGAAATTTGTCGTCAATTGTTTTAGCATTTAGACCCCTGAAATCAATCACTAGTCTAAATTTTGGCTTATTGGACGCGTCTGGTTTTTTTGGGACGATCCAAACGGGTGAATTCCACGGCGAGTGTGAAGGTTGTATTATTTTTTGATTTAACATATCTGTATTTGTTTATCTACCTCCTTTCGATAAATTTCTGGGTAACGGTAGTTTCTTGAATAAACAGGGATTTCATCCGTCGTTCTGATTTCATGTTTAATTTTGTTTGTGAAGGTTAGGTCATCATTTTCCGAATAAAATATGTCAGGATATTCTTTTAGTAACTTCCAAATTTCATTTTTCTCTTCCGAATTCATGTGATCTGTTCTGATTTTTGTAAAGTCTAATTTATTTTTTTGATTTAAAAAATTTAGGTTAGGGCTATTTTCATTATGGATTTCTTGCTTGTCATATTTACAGATTTCATAGTCTTTTAGTGATTCGACATTTAAAGGCTCAGCTGTTAGACTTCGGTCTTCAGTGGAAATATTTATAATAGGACAAAGAGCTTCCCCTTCTGTAATTTTCACTAAACACTGAGGTATCTCTAGTCCATTGACTTGTTTGTACGATAATACCCCCTCTCCATTGTTTAAATTGGCTACTTTTATTTTTATTATTTGTTTTGATCTTGCTTTAATGAGATGGCTTGTAAACTTCTTTGGAGGCCTAACATTATCGTTAGAATTGTTATTACTTTTTGTTTCTGTATTAAAATAATGTATAGGAATTTTCTTTCCGCAAAATATTAGTTGATGATGAGTGAAATCTAAATTTATTTTTAATTCTTTCAAATTATCGAGTCCCAGTAGTAAATCAAAGTTTTTGTGGAAATTAAATAGGTAAAATTTTGTTTGTTTCTTTCCTAGTAACGGTAATTCGCAACTAAATTTTTCTTTGGAGACACCGTGTGCTGTGGAAACTTCAAAAAGTTCTTGTTTCAATGTGTCTTTGAACAACTGAAATGCTAACTGCTTGTTAACAAAAGATCTGGTGCTACCTGTGTCAATTAATATTTTTAGGTTAGTTTTGGGGTCGATAATATATGGTAATTCGTTAGTGCTGTCTTCAATGTGCATTATGGAAAATTTGTTTTCATTATAGTAAGTCCTAAAAAATGATTCTGGGCTTGTTCATTTTCGGGTGTTACTCCGCATGCGTTATCTTCCTGCAATGAGTTGTCAATTTCGTTACAATCGTTATAGTTTTCAAGGCTATAGTCCGGTTCTAATTCTTCCGATAGGTAACAGTCTGTCATTTGTTCTGTCAGTTGATCTAACGAATGATCGTAATTTTCTTCCTCTATTGGTTTCCCTACCATGTGGTAAAGTTTATTTTGTCTAACCGTGTTCCCTGTCTGACGTGTAGAGATACTCATGGGCGTTGGTTGATAAGTTTGATTAGTTTTTTGAACACTGTTAGGTACAAAATGTCTTTGTGGTTGATTGTGGGGTTGTCTGTTTACCCAGTTAGGATTAGGTTGTGCAGGCTGTCTGTAAGGATTTTGTTGATGGAATTGATGGTTAGGCATTGGTTTACGAATTGGCATGTATTGGGGTTTTTGGGGGATATTTGGTCGGCTTGTTTGAAACAATTTGTTATTTTTAAATTGGAAATCATTTGTAAGCATATTGAGTGCTTCTTCGAGTGTTTTTGGGTTTTTAGTGCGCATTAGCGACCCTAGCGGTTCCTGAAGTCCCCTTAACATAACTCTTAACGCTAGTTGTTGTGCATATGTACATAAAACATCTTTAGCTGTTGGTTCTTTATTAACAAAGAATGCTATTTGTAAATTTAACAACTTTTGCACCTTTTCATAGAATTTAAATGGTGATTCCCCATTTTCCTGCTTTAACTCTGCCATTTCAAGGTTTAATGTGAAACAGTCCCTTTTGTCTAAATAACTAGCTAGTAAGATTTGTTTAACCTCATTCCAAGCATAAGTGTTAGAATTAACTACTATATCAAGAGCCTGTCCTTTTAACTTTGACAATATTGACGAGAAAAGGTATTCATTTTGAAAATCTTCTATATTACTAGTAACAAAGAATTTATTAACTATTTTGTCACATATGGTAATAAATCGATTGAGCATAGTCGGCTCCCCGTTAAATTCCGGTATCATGTCCAAGTATTCTTTTTTCAGAGTTGGGGTAGTCATTGTTATGCTTATTGTTAATCAAATTAAAATTAAAAGATAAAAAGATTATTTAAATTCAATTGTTTGATTTTCTGATTTAGAATTAATAAACAACTAATCTTAAAAATATAATTATATAACTACTTAACAAGTTTACTTACAATAAGATCCAAAATACTTTGCTCATTTTTTTTTCACAACGCACGTATTTTTTATTTTCCGTGTTCGCTGGAACACGTCGCACTTCACTCACTTCTCACAATTTTCACTCCACTTTCTTTGTAGATATCCGCTCTACAGTTGCAAATATTCACTTCGCTGATTGCTTGTGCTAAATTTAATAATTTACACTTATTAAATTGAGCTGTCGATCCTTCTTGATAATATTCACTTATCGTGGACGATCTGTTCGACACTTCGGTTAATCAGTTAAAACTGAAGAAAAACTATATGCACTAATTTTCCCGATGTGTCCTACCGACTGCGCCAGTTATGGTTTGGTTTCGAGGATGTGTCTTTTTAAAAAAACACTTTTTATTAATTAAACAAGATTTTAATATACTTTTAAAACTTATTAATTAAACAAAGTACATTTGATGTGCACTGAGTGAACCTCGACTAACACTAGCTAGGTAACGCTCTTGCGTGCAAACAATGAGAATGCTTACTTTGCTAAAAACTATAATATTCTACGAACTACAGTACTACTTAAGCTAAAATCCTCTACATAACTTATATATATATATATTTTACCTTAGTAAAATTATGCAAAACAGCCCCAGCCGGAGACCAGATATCTAGTCATATCCCGTCAGCTTGGAAGCGAGCCAACCACCGTTTGCTTTACTTCCGCCCTTCTACCCTCGAACCACAGATATGATTAGATATCTGGTCTCCCTAGCCTAGATTCGAACTCGGCATCTCTTGATCAGAAAGACGCCTCGTTATCCCCTAGACTACGGCTTCATGAAAGAAAACTGACAAATTAACAAAACTTCAGTTACTTTACTATCGGTATAAATATTCCGTGTAAAGTAAAAGATAGTTTATCAGCACCACCTAGGAGCGGTTATAACAAAAATGTACCTTCACCAGCGCCATCTAGGAGTGGTTATACGAAGCTTGCTTGGTTGCTCTTAAGTTTGAATCTGTATGATTTGTATGTGTGAGAAGTTTATAATAACTTAGATCAGTTTTTATTAAGTTATTTATTCTAAGTTCTGTATCTCATAAACGATTGTAGTCACAGATGATTTAAAAATACCACTTGAAAGATAAAAGTCTAATGAATCCAATGCTGTGATGATCTTTGTGACAATTGACAACTGTGAGGAGTTGCAGACGGTTGAAAATGGTGATATTTTACGTTTTTAACATCGCGATATCGCACGGAAAACAACTGTTTGACATTCTACAATTTTGAAACGATGATTACGTATGTAAAAATACGTTTTACGAAAAAGTTTTAAATACAAAAGTTAAAGTTTAATTCATTTTCTTTCCAACGGTGACGGTTTTATTACGATTGGATAATTCCAAGTGAATTAATTAATCGAAAATGCAAATGTATGCAAAATCTCGCTAATTGTCGAAATAGCTGCTTCTTGCGCCTGAGAGAACGTCACTTTGGGCAGTCTGCCACTGGGAGGGTTAAACCACCGGATGTGATTATAAATATAAAAACTTGTATTAGCAACGAAACATGTCTGACTCATATTCTTAACGACAATTCATGGAATAGAGGCATCAAACGTCATCCGAGAATGTGAAGTTCAAGCAATTATTTTCAGCCATCAAAATAATGTGCTCTGTATATTGGGGTCCATAGAGGATGTTGCTTGTGGTTTTTGGCCTCTAAATGGTACATTTTTAGACAATTGTAAGATTTTAACTAAACTGTGCAATGTATAACAAAAGACATGACTGGCTCAGTAAGGGGATTGTTTTGCCTGTCCTCATATGTCTCATCAAACCCAATATCTCTTTGGATCATATGGCCGGGAGCAAACTTTGTACAACCCAATGACTACTATATCTCTTCACAAAGCATCTAGGGTTAGCGTAGCGTTGATGATGACGATGTCAAAACGGCCTTGCTACAGTGGTTGGCAAATCAGTCAGAAGTTTTCTAAGAGGACGGAATTAGAAGCTGGTTGTATCATATGATAATATTGGTGGTAATTATGTAAAAAAAGTAGATTATTATAATGATTAAGATGTTTTTTATCATGTGAATATCCCCGTTTTTTAACGTCGATTTACAACTGGTTTATTGATTGGTAACAAAAATTGAGTATTATATATTTACAAATCCATTGCTTTTAACAAAATCTTGGGTTTAAGCTTTATAATAGTTTTTTTAATTGCCGACTAGCTGATGGTAATATTCAAAAAGTATCATCGTAATTCAATGAAATAAATACGTAACTTACTTCCTTAACTAGTAACACAATTTTTATTGTGAGTTCTTAATCTAGGCTTAAGGCTAATGAGTGATGATTGGAACTGATGGGATGATGGAAATGGATAACAATAATTTTAACTTAAATAAAGGAGGTGTTTCAAATAAATTTGCTGGTGGTTAGGAAATTGAAGAAGTGATTGTAGATCTATTAATTTATAATTTTGAATTTTTCAATGTTGGAGATGGTGTCTGAATGTCTGATGTGAAGTAGGCTAATGTTTTAAGAGTTAATTCACCACAATAATTATCTGGAGGTGTTTCTTATTTGCAATGTACGTGCTATTGTGAATTGTAGCTTAGAAGAGAAGAAACGATACGGAATGAATTGGATTTTTCAAGAAATCAACTGCTGCCATTGAAAGCTAGGCACTGTTGTATCTATAATTTAAAATGCCTTCTTCTTCCTCACTCTTGCCATGTTTCCTCTTCTCCTTCCTCAGCCTTTTCCATCCTCTTTCTTCTTACAATTTTTTCTTAGTACACTTAAGCCTATATGATTTTACAATATGATAAATGATCTTATTGCTAATGTTTGGAATGGGGTAAGAATTTTTTTTTCTTTCAGGCGAAAAAACTGGGTGGTTATCATCGCCTTGGATATGAATATAATGGGCTTTGTGTGTTTTTTTTACTATGAATGCTATCAGGGACTGATGACTTATGAAATGATCCCTGATATGATGCCAACTGCCTATGAATAAAACGAATTTTAGTATCATTACATTATTTAAAAATGTTAAAAAAAAATTGTGCTTGTGTTTTATGTATCAAAACTGTACTTACTTAAAAAAAAATGCCCTGTAGATTAGGTTGTTTACAAAGATACTGTGTCACTCACAATAGAGAGAAGGTTAATAGTACAGTAAAAGTAGACCAAAACTGGGGAATCCAAAAAACAAAGGTCTGACTGTTCACTACACATTCTATAAATGTGGTAAAAAGTCTACACCAAAATAGCGTTGGGTTTGTGGTGGGAGGGGGTGTGAGGTGTAAAAATTGAGGGTTTTCTAGAAACCCGTCACTTTGGAGCTTAGTTTGTTCTATAACTTTTTAAAGTAATTTAAATGGTTGTAAAATAGCACATTTTCAAGTATTTTGGAACTAAATCATTAGGAAATCATATAAAATGCTTACTTTTTTTCTAGCTGGCATAATTACCTGGGGACAAGTGATTTACTATATTACCTTAAAATAACAATATGTACATATACGTTATTTCCATATTAAACAACTGTACTTCGGGAGTCGCAGCGCGGCACCTCCTTGCGCTCATTTAAAAAACGATTTCATAATGATGTAATCATTTTATCACAAATCGGTGAATTGGATAGTTTAGATCAATTCATTGGCTACAACTTTCCCGCTGGAAGTTTGTCTATAACCCAAAAATAAAAAAAGTTCTCGCTTAGTAACTTTTCCATGTCAGTCTGTGATAATTCTCAAATATTTTCAATTATTAAAATTTGAAATACATGTTAAAATAAAAGTTTTTTATACTGTTAGAATCCGTACTTTATGCAGGTTAAGAATATCTAAATTTTATTTTACTGAAGCCTTTCCATCGAGTTACAACAGTGAGTTAACGAAAGCGCGCACATTACTGAAATATTACCATCTGGTGCTTGTCAGCATGGTGACGTCAGAGTGAAACTGGCGGCACAGTGCCGAGATCAAAGAAACGGTTTAGTCCTTGTTATAGAGCCCTGGCACGACATAAGGTTTCCAGTCAAAATAACACTAAAAAATATTTTATTTAAAACATAGGTCTGATATTACAAATCAGTCTGATGTATAATAATAAAATCACAGTTAGAGAGTAACATAACATAACAATCATTCAAATTAAAAATATAATGAAAGCAAGAATTACTCAGTCAAAGTCACAAACACAGTGAAATTAATAATTAAAATACTCATTAAATTTTAGGAGAGCAACTGCATTTCAAAATTGTTGTCTTACAATTACTACAACAGGACAAAACAACTAACCAACTTATAACAAATGAACAAAACTATCCAACTGTAATGGCATGCGTAGGCCTCTATACCCAAGGGCTAATTGAATGACACTGACGGGCATGACGACGGCATTGTTGTTTGTTTACCAAAGTAGCTACAGTAGAGCGTCGATTATCCGAACGGCAGTCAATCATCCGAACGAGGAAATGTACTGTAATATTGTCAGTTTACTGTTTAGTTGATAGCATGGGCCTTATGGAGGCTTGCCGCGCTACTACCTGACCTAACTACATCTGCTCCTATTCACTACCACATTGAATTATGAATATCCTTGTCTCAGTGTTTAATTCAAGATCCAAATTTTATTCATTTCACTAGCGTACCTCATGTTTAAGTAAACCCCATTATGAAGTTTAAACTACAAAAAACTAACATTACATTAGTTTTATTCTAACGTGTATTGCTGTGCTATTTGAATTCTAACAAATTGTTAAAATTGTTTTCTGAAAGCAAATATATTATCCCAAATAAAATAATATACTCTCCAAATAATTGCTACAATACTGTCCATCTGAATTTAGGTCATGATAGATAGTAGAGCACCAATAATGCTCTGATGTTTTCTGTATAAACTAAATTTAGTGCTTATTTTTCTCAATCCTTAATTCATTTTGATAACAAATTTTGAATTTAAAGATTTTTCTAAAGTTTTTATATTATTATTTAGTTATAGCTGTACAATATTCAATCATGTACTTTCCTAAAAAAAAAACAGCTCTTCCATAAAAATTAATGTAACAAAACAACAATTTTTTCAATTTGTATTAATGTGAAATTATTCTTGAAAATATAAATATCAATAAAAAACAATATCAAGGGAAACATATTCCTAATAACTAGTTTCGCAGGGGATAGGTTCCGAAAAATTGCCGCGAATAGCGACAACCAAATTTTTATAGAAAAAAGGGGGTTATGTTCGTGACATATAGAAAATTTTAAAACATTATGTACTAATACCTATAATTAATTTACATAAGATAGAGGCAGTCCTTGTTATAAGCGGTCCGGATTTACGGGATTTCATTTTTACGCGGTAAAAAAAGTCCTTGAAAGGTTTAGTATTTGAGCTGAGTTGTTTGGAGTGTAGACTACAGTTGATAGTTTTATAAGTTATTGGAGGGTTGTTTGTTATCTCACTCTCCCCTCAAGGTCAGTGCTCTTATAACGGTACCTTTACCCATCCCTACTTGCTCATTCATTGTTTGGGTTTGTCTATTTTTAGAATATAGTCATGTAAAGGCATCAAACTATCGTTCGCCATTCGCTGTCACTACCAAAAATATTGGTTATGATTGATAAAACGTAGTAAAAACTTAATTTCTTTCAAAATATTTTACTGTAATTTTAATTAATTCTTTAAAATTAATTTGACTTGCTGTAACTAAATTGATGTCTCCAACTAAATCACAGTATGCGATCTTCAATTGCACAAGTCCACTTGTATTCACGCAGAGGTGTATTGTATGGAAATCCCATCTTTTATGTTTTGTTGTATTTGCGAGTGCTTCGCCGACAAGGTATATATATACAATGTTATTAAATTCGTACAATAATAATTACAGTGCTACACTAGAATAATTATTTACAAATTTTGCATACTTTATTGCTATTTATACAGTATTTTTTCTTTTTTAGAGACCGCAAATAATCAAAACCGCGAAATACCAAGTCCGCGAATGTCGAGGGATTACTGTATAATGATAATAAATAAGTACAGTACAGTACTGCACATAATTCCGAATTTAAAGTTTTTGACTTGCATAATCAGCTAAGTTGTAGATTTCAGGGAGTTTGTGCGCTCAACGGAACAGTTGCCACTGTTGAGTCAGCCATGCACCTGCTGCTACCCGGCGGCCAGTCACTACCGAGTACACTGACTGAATTGAATTATCCGAACAAATTGATTATAAGCTGAATATTTTCGGTGTCGATCGTTACGGTAAGACATGGTGACTAATCGTTCCGGACATTAGTTTTAATCGTTAACCAATATTTTAACGATTAAGAGTTAAAAATTAATCAGTTTTAAAACCAACGATTAAGTTAAAAAGTTACCCATATTTTTAACGATTAATTTTAATTGTACATTTTTTTAATCATTAATTACAAGTCTGACCACCAGTATTATCAAAACATTACCCCCTAATGTTAATTATAAGGTAAATTGTAGAGAAATTGTTTGTTTAACCTACAGAAATACCTTAATTTTTCCCTCAGGCTTTTAAATTCAGGCTTATCTCCTCCCCTCTATGTTCAACTAATACCCGCCCTTTTCAGTACGTATTCAAAGACAATTTATTTGACTATTATTAAATAAAACCAATAAATAAATTTGCCTTTGAACAAAATAAATATTTAATTAAAAAAAACAGTTTGGGTGCGCCGTTATCCACATTCCTCCTCTGAATGTCCCACTACCTCCCCCCCCCCCCCAAGTTAGGGCATTGCTTAGGTCTTGATAGTGGTTGTAATTTCCCAATGGTTTTAGTTGCAAAATACTTTTTAAAATTTTCTATTTTACAATCATTTTATATGTTCAAACACTTTTGTAAATTTATGGTGAGTTAAATTTAACCTCTCTATAATAATTTTTGTAGAGAATTTAAAGTATTTTAATTTATAGAACAAACTAAGCTCTAAAGTAAAGGGTTTACGAGATATTTGCAAAAAACCTAGAAAACATAATTTTTACACTTTGCACCTCCTCCCACTCCCAATCCCGATGCTATTTAGGTGGAAACTTTTTACCACATTTATAGCAAAGGGTAATGAACAACTTCCAACAATCAGACTTTTTTTTTTAGATTCCAAAGTTTGGGTATTTGTTGGTCTAACTTTACTGTACTATAAATGTTCAATTTTGTTTATACAAAGAATATCTTATTCTGAGCACAGGCAAAACCAAGTGAAAAGCTAGTACAGTGAACATCTTTATTTTCACATAATTTGTGTTTTTTTTAATGTAGTATGATTTTCATTTCAGACAAGGTAGTTTCCCAATGGCTATTGGAGGAGGAGATTCACGTAAACTTGGTTTGTTTCGAAGAGGAAAAACAAACTGTAAACTAGATAAAGTTTCTATTTACGTTGTAGCCATTAGAGGAGAAAATGTTACTGCACATTCCGAGTTACTAAGAGAAACTAGTAAAGAAGGAATTCATGATTTTATGGTTCAGGTAAGATACTGTTTCATTACTAACATTAAAATATTCACAGGATGTTTTCTGAAGTGAGTTTTTTACAACAATATTACAAAATAGTTCATATAAAGCTTCTAAAACACTTTACTCCCAAACATTCCACTATTTTGTAACTTTAAAAAACAAAAATGTAATTTTGATATTGTACAGTTGAACTTGGTTTTGCGTCAACTTGGACATATCGTCATTTGTTTTAGGTCCGGTTAAATCGTTATCTTTTAAGTTATTATAAACCCCTGTTTTATCGTCAATCAATATTTTAACCACTCGGTTGTAACGTTATAAATCTAAAAAAAATCAATGTCAAACTTTGAATTCAGTTTTCTCAGAATTCGAAAAATGTTAGAATTTTCCCTTTCCTTTGATGTCAGGCCGCCTATTTTCTCCCTCCTCAGAATCAAACTACGTATTTTTTTCACACGTAAAATGAAGTCTCCAGCGGGTCCCATCAAAGTCGGTAGAGGGGAGGGAATTCCACTGAAGCAACACTGCTAAAAGCCCACTCCTAAGGAACAATTCACACACTATTTGGTTTCAGTTGTGTGTTATGTGAAACTAAACTCATGACCTTGCTGGGAAAGTGTTCGAACAATACAAAAGAACTGGATAAACCATTCAATCGAATAGCCTGGCGAGACATTTACGTAGTTGTGATCAGACAGTTGTCCCCACCCCCACAGTTCCAGTGTTGACACTTTAACCCTCCAAGTGCTGACTATTTTGCTCTTTAGCGCTAGAAGTTTTTTTGGTTCTGTGCATGCTTTTTAACTAAAATCATTATAAAATTCTTACTAACAGTAAAGTAAGACTTATTATACTTAATTTTAATCACAATTACATGCTCATTACAGTAAATAGCTTTAACAGGCTTACCTTATAATTGTTATCCCTTTTTTGCTGACCAAAGTAGGAATTAAAAAAAAAATTATGTTCTAAAACCACTCACTCAATATATGTAAAAAAAGTAATGTAGAAAATCCAATATAGCCAAAAACTGCACAATTTTATGGCGAATAGAAATATACATAACACTACTACTTTGCTGTAAAAAAAACTTTTTGTCTATAAAAAAAACTGTTTTTTATAAAAAAAACTGTTTTTTATAAAAAAACAGTTTTTTATAAAAAATGGCTTTTCTGCACAAAGAAGAAAAACGTTCCTCTAAAGATATAAAAGTACTGTTAGGCACAATATTTATGGTTTTAATTTGTTATAAAGGAATAACACACACATTATATACAAGAAAAAATAAGAAAAAATACTTACAGTTCAAAGTCTCTAAAAGTCACTATTTTCAAACGCACCTCTAATAGCACTTGAATTGCTAAGTTCTCTCATAATTACTTCAAAAATGAAAAAAACATTTATAAAAACAAATAAAAATAAACTGATCTAACTGAAGCTGAAAATGAATAACAACTATTGGATAAACAAACAAAATCCGAGTTCCAAGCGTCTATCTACGCATACTACACGGCTAGATAGTTGATTTGACAATTCTGCCGAAGGTTTGTTTGAGCCGATATCGCTATGAAACTCTGAACTATTATAAAGTGACTCTTTCCAAACACAACCATACATTGAAGTATTCGATTGTATTGAAAATAGCGGCGTCGTACACATTTATAAAATGTGTTGCGCAAATGTCGCGTATGCGACATTAGCACTATAACGCAACTTTCATGTATCGCATATGCGATGTTAGCACTTGGTGGGTTAAAACTGTTGCATGTTTTTTAATGCATTAAGTTAATGTTTTAATACGTACTGTAATTTTATCGTTTTTAAAAATTACAGTAATGCTACAGTTTGTTAATACTGTACACAGAAGATGTATTTAAATGTTTAACCTAATTTTTTACTCATTAAAACTTCACACACTTAAAAATGTTACCTAATTTATAATTGTAGGTGACCTCAGCTCCAATTACCTCGAATTACCAGGACCCTACTGTACATAAAAAAAAAGTACAGTGTTTTTCTTTTTAATAAACGTCATGAATAATGTTGCCAATAATAGTAATACTGTATACTTGTTTGTCCTTTCACTCAAGGTAACAAAAATATGATTTGTTGTTGGTTCATCTTTATAACGTGGTTCAGACGTAGCTCCAACATTCGTTCCGTCTTCATTGACGCTATAACCAAGTTCAACTGTATAAGGTCTTTGACTATTTAACTATTCACAGTACTACTCTTAGCTGAGATTTTTTACAGTGAGTTCACTTTAGTCCAGTGCAAAAATTGATTGGCACCACAAGCGTTGTTACCCCTACATTTGTGTTAATGGAAGCTATTTGGAAAACCATTTTTTTAACATTAAAATTCAAAACGGAAGTCTAATGGGAATTAGTATTGGTGAAGCTTTTCATGTTATAAGATTTCTACTATCAGGGTGTCTAGCAGTCGGGAAAATCGGGAATTAACATAGAAATGAAAAAAAGTCGGGAAAAGTCGGGAATTAACATATAATTTTTTTTAAAGTCGGGAAAATGCATAAAATTGTTTAAAACAATTTTTAGGTACATTGAAATATTTTCAACACAACCGAAACTAATAGCAATCCAATTTGGCGTATGAAAATGAAGCTAAGCAGAGCAGGTATATGGGCTATTGTACATTATTCTTGGAAGTCGAGACGGCCGTTACCATGCCAACGGGTTGGTGGTTGGGGGCGCATGCGCAATGATTAAATAATTCAAAGTAGTTAAATTACTATATTTTTAGGTATGGCATTACGGTGAATTTGTTCATACGTTCACACGAACAAACGCTTCGAACAGTTCACATTTTTTTATGTCCGTGTTAAACACTTTAAAGAAATAAATAATAAACAGATTGCATATTGTACTGTCCGCGTGAATTTCGTGTACCGTGAATAAGAAGCCGTGAATTTCGTTGTCAAACCTTTAAAAATCTAAACATTTTTAAATTACCATAGAATGAAATTATCACAAGAAAATAAAAGAAGTTTTGAGCCACGTTAATGTGTTTTGGAACTACAGTATTTGAAATTGAAAAACTGTTGCAACTTGCTAGCAGCTTCGTGAAAGACCGAGATGACTCATGACGACAAACCTTGAAGAACGTGGAGGAAAGAGAGAAGGGGTGGGGCCGAGTGAATTTGAGACTATCTTCTAACAGACTACAGTTTTAGTACTCGGGTGAAAAGAGTTGTTTTCTAATTACACAAAGTAACAATGGGTCAACATTATATTAACATTAATTTCTATAATAAAATATGATTTATATGCCTGTAGTTACAATATTCTTTTAATATTCCCGTTAACATTGTTTTATTGTAATTGTATATAATTAACTTAATCATTGTATTATCGTTCAATAATTAATAATAACGCGAGTGGACATTGTAAGGAACATGGCTTGTAATAAGCAAATATTAGTCAAGAAAAAAATGCCAGCCGGTGAGAAAAAACTATGCAGTAAGGCGTAAGGTGCCCGGTTTAGTTTGCCACATTACGGGAAAGTGACAAAGTGGTAGTGCGAGGGGGAAGGGGAAGTAGTGTGCCCTCCCTCGCTACTATTTCATTCTCTCTCGCACAAGTACTCAAAATAGGTCACCGTCTTTAACTTTAAATCCATCTATAATAACTCCCATTGCAGTGATGGGTTGATTTACGATACCACCCATACTTTTTTTTTTTATCGATATCGAGAGTCAATAGCCGAAACTCGATATGATGTTCAGTTTAGTTTATATCATTGTTAATTAAACACTTCTTGTTTTATTTGAATTCAACTATTCATGCGCTTAGTTACTTGTAAGATAAAGGTAAAGTAGGCTCAAGGTCAACCACTTATGGATTCGTTTCTTACGTGTCTATTTATAGAATTAGGGTGCCTACTGTGACGAAAAGTTACAAATTGTATAGATCGGTAACTAAAGTATAATACTGTAATTATATTTGTTTTAGTTCCGGTAAAACATTTTGGACATTTTCGGGATTTACGTTACCCGTGATTTATGTTTTCCGTGGGAGTCCCGACAATTGCCTTTGTTTTACTTGTTACTCGTTCCTGCAAATAACGACATTTAATTTCTGCTTTTCCGAATTTTACAAGTGTTATCTATATAACCTTTTCGGGGGACCTTAGCAGTTGTATATTAAATTAAGTTTTAACTCTGGTATTTTATAGAAACAAGAAAAAATTATTGTTCTCGTGAGTATAGGTTTTTTCGCTGACACGCTGTTTTATATTAAATTGAGTTTTAATGACGTCGTTTTATGAAATTAGCGCTAATAATGTTCGGAAATTGCATTCTTTGCGGACATTCATCATTGTATTTTAAATAGTATTTCAACAATAGTAGTTCATAAAATTTTCATAAATTGTATTCGAGCATAGTTTTTTTTCACGAACATACGCTGTTGTACCCTATATTACATTGCGTTTTATAAAATTAGCGCTAATAATATTCGGGAGTCGAATTCTTTGC
>JAGFPH010000300.1:365214-386075 GCA_018207615.1 Philaenus spumarius | reverse complement strand
GACATACGCTGTTGTACCCTATATTACATTGCGTTTTATAAAATTAGCTCTAATAATATTCAGGCATCGTATTCTTTGCGGACATTCGTCATTGTATTTTAAATAGTATTTGAACAATGGTAGTTGATAAAATGGCACAATTTGTATTTGGGCATCGATTTTTTTTGCCGAAATACGCTGTTGTATATTACATTGCGTTCTAATGCTGGCGTTTTATGAAATTAACGCAAATAATATTAGGGGGTCGTATTCTTTTGCGTACATTAGTCATTGTATTTTAAATAGTATTTGAACAATGGTAGTAGATAAAATTGGCACAAATGGTTTTCGGGCATCGATTTTTTCGCGGAAATACGCTGTTGTATATAACATTGCGTTTTAATGCCGGCATTTTTAAAAATTAACGCTAATAATATTATTCGGTCGTCGTATTCTTCCGACCGGGAAACAATAATTTTGGACTTCACAGAACAAATGGTGATTGCTAAACGGAGCTACAGTCGTTCGCTGCGCGTTAGAACTGCTTTATCTAATTTAATGTACCGACAAGACGCCGATTCATGTGGACGCGGCGGTGACGCTGTTGCTCGTGAGCACCGATCTCATACTAACTCTGATTTAACTAAATGCTTCCGCTGGACGCAACTGCCGAATTGCCGCGTGTCGCTCGTGCGAACCAGCCCTTGTAGTCCAAACGAGCGTATTTGTAGTGTTGATAAGCCATAAATATATAAACTTGGTTTCGACAAATTATTCGGGAAAAGTTGGGAAAAAGTCGGGAATTTTATATGGGAAATTTGCTAGACACCCTGACTATGTGTGATGACAAATGAAACTCCCCATTAACAGATGTTTAAGAATCAGAGGTTTGTTCATGTGGTTTGTCAGTAGCATCTTGACTATCAATACCTGGATCAGATTTATGAAAAAATGACAATAACAGTAAATATGATCCAGAGGTTGAGAAAATTTCTGCTTGAAGTGAATTCCAGTACTTATGTTCAATTCCTTAACGGGCAAGAGACAACAGTTTCTTTAAGATATTTAGCACCAAGAGGTTCAATCGAAGAATTAAAACCTCCAGGAAATTTGTCATTGCAACCTCAACCTTAACCGACCTCGAAAGACCATGAAAAAGTGCGTGTTTTTTATGAATTAAAACGTCGTAGGATATTCGCCATGATGCTTCTGGAACAAAAGAGAAGGTCAGGCGTACTCAAAGTCTGGAATGAACCAGACTAGTGTCTCTCGACTTGACAAAATGTTACCGTTTATTTGAATTGTTCATCATTTCAAATAAAAGGATACATTAAAGTATTGCGTGTTTCATCGTCGTAAACAAAATGTGTCTGCGTGAAGATATAAACAGTTCGTCGATTTACAATTAGCAATTTAATAATATTTTTGTGAAAGTGCTAGCACTACGTTGTTTATTGAACACATTTTTAATCAAAATACAGGGGAGTGTAAAAGGAATTAACAAAACTGGTAACTATTTGTTAAGATCATGAAGGCAAATTTAGGTTAAATTGTTTTAATTGTAATGCTGTCTATTCAAACAACTGGCAATCTTAAAATTAACTTGTTCTAATGAAATCTTTTGAAACTATTTGTAACTAATGTTAGATTTTCAACTGTTAGCAATATATCTGGGAACCCTAACCTACTTCTACAAGTTATATTTCCTCCCGTGAAATAGTTTAGAATCTTACAATTTTACAAATAATATACATTTTTTTATTATTATGGATAGAAGAGTCAAAAGCCTCCCCACCACTGAATATAGGATCTATTGTGGTCTGGTTTTCCCTTTAGGGATCCTGCCCAGGCCTCTTATAATATCAAGAAAGGTCTTGGGATCAACACCACAAAACTCTTTCGGGCTAGCAACAGCACTTAGGAGTACCGTGAATCTCCTGCATGTGAGAGCCTCACAGTCGCATTGCAGGTGTTGAGCCGATTCAATCCCAATAGAGCAGAATCGATCAGAAGGAAACCAGCTTCATTTTTTTGAGTTGGTACTTGGCCGTGCAGTGACCAGTGAGAATACCTACAATCTGCCTCGGATAGTTTCTGCCCATCAATAGAAGCTTTTGAGCTTTCGGCTTGCGAGTATCAGATGAACTGTCTAAGCCCAGGTGCATCATTCCAGTATAAGGACCAACTTTTCTTCAAAAACATCTGTTCCACAGAAGGTCTTTTTGGCCCCAATTCTAGCAAGCGATTCGCTACCTTATTACCCTTGACGCCCATATGACCATTCACCTATTTAAAAGTAACTCTATTAACTGGGAACACACTTTGAAGCAGTTCCAAACAAGCCTTGATTAAAAGGTGAATGATTCCAACTCCCTTAAGACAGCTTGGCTATCAGAAAGGATATTAAGCCTAGCTCCTTTAATTAATTGTTTAAGGATTCACGGGCGCAGAGTTAAATTGCAACAACCTCTCCCTGAAAAATCGATAGGAAGGAGCCGATATCCAAAGATAAAGCTACACCTTGGACCATAGACTCCTGCTACAATGCTGTGCAATGATTGTGTGATCACAGCTCAGTTCACACGTCAGTGGTAGCTCTGACTGCAGGGTGGCGTTGCCTGACATCAGAGCTTTATCATCTATATGCTGCCAGAAGTGCATGTACTACCTGTGTTAGAGGCTCCAACTATAGGAGATTGGACTAGTAACTTTAGCCTCTCGGTCATTCCTTTTTTTGTTTGTTTTGTGTATTTGAGAAATTTTAAATATCATCTGTTTTCCTCCACAAATTAAATCAAGTTAGACCCTTTTGGTAGAAAGCCAAGAAAAAAATAGCCATGTTATACTAATGGTAAACATAGTTACCATGTCCACTTGAAAAGATTACTTTAAAATTTGAAAAAGGTAAATTTTATTTCAAAACCAAATTATTTGGTGAAAAATGAGGTGGTTTGTTTATCTTTTATTAAACTTTCTAGTGCAAGCCGAACCCCCTTTACGAGCCATTAAAAACATTAAATTATCATACAAAATTTTAAACTGCTAAGAAGAGCAATTATTTATCATTATATAGTTGCTAGTATGTATATATATTTAAGATTGGCGACCAATTTGTGATATCAATCATTTTTTTAGAGAGCTTTCTAGGCGTTCTTATTTTTTAACACAAAGTGTTCTTTTGGGAGATACACAATACTTCAAATACACCATCAAGTGTGTTGAAATACACTCATAATTTTGTTTACAAAGTTTTTTATTTAAAAAAATTGATATTCAAATAAATGTATGTTACAGATGTCAAAAAATGTGGGACCTGTTCCAAGTAGATCAGAACGTCTAGCTTTTATTGTAAAATGTGTTAACCGTTGCTATTTATGGGACAATACTGCTGAAAATATGTCTTATGAAGGGAAAACATTTAAAGAAGCTTTGCCGGGTGTTCAACACTATGGTTTCGTGGGATTTGGTGAATATGGAGTCAACACAGGTAAATCAATTTTGTCAGAAACTTTACACAAATCAGGTATACAGGAATTTAATTGCAAACTGTTTATAGAGTAGGAGATAAATGGGATCTTATAAATGGGGAACTTATTATTTATAGGTAACTTTTAAATGTATTAAAAACGAATTCTGCTCGGCCTGCAGGCACAGGTAGATTTTGAAGTTCCTATTTACTATCGTGGTCTCATCAAAAATTATTTCATAGGAAGTTCTAGATAGAAAGTTGACAAAAACTTGAATGGATTTGATATTGTGCCTTCTAAGCCAGTTATTAATTTGTTTCTTTTTCAAACCCTATTTTTCTACCCTTTGAGCTAATGGTTAATATTAAAAAAAAAAATCTTTTAAACTATTTTTTTGTTATTACTCTTAGCAGATATAATAACTCTAAACGGATGCAATATTTCCCATATTGTTACTTGGAATGTGACATTAGCAAAACCGTCAGCGGTAGGTGATTGGGTGAAAAATTACACATACTTAAAAAATAAATTTCAAATTAATTTGTCAAAATAATCATGTTTTAGAGAGGAAACAGGAAAGTTACAACAAAATTGAATAATTACTGAGCATAAAAACAAATGAGAGAAAATTTGTTTTCTTTTATAAAGAGAAAATATAGCAAATGTCTAGATATTCACGAACTCTTACCGGAATTTCTTCTGAAAGACATTTATTTTATTATTTTTGTGAACAAAACTAGTTATTTGAGGAATACATTGGATTTCAACAAACATTTTTGAGTATTCTAGAAAAAATCTCATTACTGGATAAAATGTTGTTGAAAACATCAACTGGTGTGATAGGAATAAAAAGGAATACCCATTTTTTCTTCAGATTTAAAATGTTGAATATCCTCTGAATTACATTTAAGTTATTTAATTATATTCTTGAACAAAACTAGCTGTTTGAGGAGTACATAAAATATCAACACTTTTTCTTATATATGAGAAAAAACGTAGAAAGTGACGTGAAAAAACGATTTTTGACCCTTCTGTTGCTGTCGGAGTGTTAAGGGATTTATAGTGCATTTTTAGTTTTCAAAAAAGCTTCCTATTTCTACCCACTTAAGTTAGTCTTATTTCATCCATTAACAAACTCGACCAGGATTCTCCAGCTACAATAGATATATTTTATTTATCAATGTGGAAGTAATTTAGGTAAATTTATTACAGTTATCAGGTCCATAAAAAAGAAATTAATAAATATAAATTTATAATAAAATATATATATTTAAACAAAGTAGACTTTTTCTGGAAGTCGCACTATGGTAATGATTACAATAGGTACTTTCTTCAAAATCAACTTGAAAATAGCATAATTTTAAAACAATTTTAATTTATAGCTTAATTTTGATAAGTTAGTTTTTCAAATTCATCAATTTATTTAAAAAAGAAAAAATAAGTTGCTTGTGTGTATTTCTGATATATATTGATAAATTAACTGTTTTATTATTAACACTGTGCTAAAAAAAATGTAGATTTATATAGTTTTTGTTATTTTTAGTGACCTGTGATTGTCCTGAGAAAAAAAAACCTAAATGTGTTAGACAAGTCATACATAGCGATACAACAAGTTTTGTTATAATAACATTGCATAATGTTCACCAAAGAAAAATACTGCAACTGTAACAAACAAAGTTTAACTAAGACTGGACTCTAATATTTTACTTTTGACTGAATAAGTCAATCATAAAATTAATCTAAGATTTATGTATGTACAAATTAGTTTTATTTTGTATTTTGTAGAAGTGTTGCAACAATGTAATTTTTTTTTTTTCTTCTATAATATTCTGTTCTTACATTGATTGTTATGCTATTGTAAATTTTAAAACATTTAATAAGAAATTTGTTTAAATTGTTTTCACTTTTTTTAACCTCTATCAAGATTAAATGATTTGTACAATATTAAAATGGAAAATGTATTTACTAGGAAAACTCTTCTCAAGAATTACTAGCAAATGATTATTTTGTAAAAAATGAATTATTGTTTGCAATTTAAGAAAAATACAAATATCCATTTAAGATCTATTCACACATAACCGTAAAATGACAGTACAGTGATTGGGCTGTGATCCACCATGATCCTGCAGTCCACGACCTTACACTGATACCTATGCAGTACAGTTCAGTTCTTCGTCAATCTGCTGTAGTTAATAAGTGGTGTTGTACTTTAATGAAACGATGGTGAAGTTCTTGGAAAATAACCTTATAATGATCGTTCTGATTTTTTATAAAACAGAGCTGTAGGAACAGAAAATACTTTTAGATAACATATTCATTAAAAATATGACACAATTGTGCCACAAAATGATTTAATAAGTGCATTGGGTCAGGTTTCCATTTAGTAATTAATGTTGCTACCCAAATAAAGTATAAAGTGTTCAATATAAAATTGCTAGAAATATAGAATTTCATAACTAATACGTTTATTAACTCAATTGCGTTTCATCGACAGAGTCGCAATCTTCTATAACTATGGTGAGTTTGTCATTGAAACGCGTTTGCGTTAATGAACGTACTGGTTGTGAGATTCTGTGTTCAAGTTTACTCTGTCAAGACTATAGACATCGAATTACGATAGTATTTTTTAAAAAAATACGTTCATACAATTAAAATAACTACAGCATAAAAAAAAGCTGTGCTGTTATGTGTACATACAAAACTACTGAAATGTGTTATTTAAATATGAACTATGTACTGTTTTTTTTTGTACGTAATCTCAAATACTCACTGCACAGATAAAGTTAAGTTTTCAAATTTAATTTAAGTCAAGAAAATTGTTAATAAACTATTTTTCATTATAAAGTCTATACTTGTAGATGATTTTGCTGACTGCAATATTTTCTTGCTAAACATGTATTAGAAAACATGTATTTTGTCTGCTGGTGTCACCTCCTTTTGTTGACTGATGTATTCTAGTACTGCCTCGATCAACTACAATTCTTCAGCATGTGATTTTAAGTGCAATGTGTTATTAGAACATTCTCTTCTACTGAACATTTTTCTTTTGGTTGTTCATTTAAAACCATGGACACAATATCTTTATCTGTTATCTCATCATTTTCCTTTCACTCTGTCATGTCTTGCATACTAATACTTTCCCAACCAGACACTTTTTCTAAGGTGTTATTACTTCATTATTTACAGTTTTTTTTACCATGTCGTATCACCCCACATATCACTGTCTTTAAGATCTGACCCGATTTTCCAAGACCGCACTAGTGATATCTCCTGCTTTAGAATCAAAAAAGTTCTAGGCTTTTTTAATTACCAATTAAGGTTAACCTCAATTTATCACTACTTTTATTAGTGTTAGCACAAACCAAGTCAGTAACACAGTCCTTGTATCCCGACATTACATTTTCCTGCTTACTTATCTCATATAACCCCAAAATGTTTGAAAATTAAAAGAGTTTTTAGTGCTAGTTTTGTTGTCAATAAGTCAACACATAAATAGGAATTAGTAAGTTATATTTACTCTGATTAAGTTTAAAATTAATAAACTGTGGCGACCTGAGATCCGTGTATATACATATGATCTCAGGGAGCCACTGAGTCTCCAGATCGGGGCGGAGATTAGTGAAGCGTAACGAACTACTCGTGATCGCTATGGGATCCAGTCTGGAAAAACGCCAGTGAGTGTTGGAACCGGCAACCAGTGGCAACGACGTTTAGGTTTGGGTTTAAGATTTATAATTAATGTGCAGATTTATCATTATGGTTGGCTAATAAGGCACCATGGGGCTACCGATTATGTGGGGGGCCGATGGTGACAAATTCCCAACCACAATGTAGTTCGTTAATTAATAATTAATACATTAGTTTCGTTCGGCCTTGCATGGGCAAGTGTGACGTCACGCGTAGTTCATTCGGTTAATTAAATTATAAGTTAATTTATAAATAAGATAATTTTAGTTACAAAATAGCCTCATCAAGGCTGGCTTCAGATCCAGCGGATATTTTGGTTTACCAGAATTGCCTTCGGGAAATAATTAACTATTAAAGATTCACGTGGTCTCACAACCGGTATGGGCCGGTCACCTTGCAGAATGGTAGCAGACAAAGTAACCCAAGCAGCACAAAAACGTAAATTATACGTAAAATTTATGTTTAGCCAATGTCCACATTAAGTTGATAATACGTATTGGTTGCGTTCATTGTATGTATAATATATGTCAAAATGTCCCACTTGTGGACATATATTTTACATCAATTTTGAGTATATATTGATTAATCATATACATAAATTATACATTCAAACTTTACATAAATAACACGTATAGCATAATCATCAAATATACGTACAGATTTTTATTTTATCACGTACATTGTACGTATATTTTATGATACAAAATATACGTACATTGTACGTATATTTTATGACATGAAATATACGTACATTGTATGTAATATAAACATGTCCTTTACTGCAATTATGTCCAATGTACTGTTCATTAATATAAAATGTATGTTAAATTTACCAAGCCTTTACTTTATCAATATCTGTAACACACGTCAAATTTACCAAACTTACCTGTAATTTACATTGCTTATAAATACTATATACAAGTAAAATATATTAAACTTAAAGAATTACTTTATTTATGTTCAAATATATATTAAAAATGCACTTAATTTAAGCTATTTAACTTTGAGAAGATCCTTTTTTATTAAAATTATAACTATCTCCTGAAAAAGAAAATTATAGTGTATTGAAATCTAAAATTGTATCGTAGTAAAAGAAACAATAAATATATTGTTTAAATCAACACTAGATAATTTTAATTTTACTTAGATTACAAACAGTAAAAATTATTTCACGAGCACTTGTTTATTTACCAGTACTGCGAGTAAAAACTCTTTTTCTAGTTGAATGTGTGGAAATACGATCCACAAAACCAACAATGTCTAAATTGTTCTAGCACAAAATGTAAATAAGTTAATTAAACTGTTACAAAAATATGTAGGTAAAAACACAATAATACGTTTGTTGCTTTGTACACAAAAAGCTAATAAAATGTAATGTTTTAAAAATGTAATTGCCTTTAATAGAATTGTATACTAAATTTCACTTAAACTATTGTAAAATCACACTTTTCCTGAAATTAAAAACAGCTGTAGGCTAACTGAAACGTATTTCTCATAGACAATTTAAAACTTTGACCAAAACCGACATTTTTAATTATACTCTCACTATAAAATATATAATTGGGTAAAAAGGAAATACAAATAAAAAAATTGGAATAAAACACTAGATCTTTATAAAGCCTCTATTTTATATTTGTACATTATTTATGACTTTTTTCTTTTGGGCCATACGTGTAGACGCCTTGCCGAAACCATTCCCTGGTTCTCTTTTCAAATGTGGAACACTGGAAATTTGAAGCATGAACTCCATTCCGCAAAACGGCTGAAAAACATACATTGTAATGCGTTATAAACTAAATAATAATTGGAAATAAAACAGTAAATTAATTGAACAGAAGTTTTTTTATGAAATGGGGCTCAGTATATATAGTTTATAAATACAGTAATAGTGTTAAAAAAAAATTCCCAAAATGTTCAATTATTCAACTAGAGACACCAACACACCATGGAACGTATTTTAAGGTGAATATGAGATGATAGTAAAATGAGTGTGGCACCATCTTATTGTTACCTTGTTTTAACTAAGGCCACATTTATCCATTGAAAGGATCACAATTAATAACTAATAGCCCAACAACCTATGGAATATGCCCCAATTACTTTATTGTGTAATCCGAACCACATCACATTAAAGTATAGGTCAAATTGTGGAGATTTCAGATGAGCCTGAAATGTGATATTTACTTACATGTATGTAACAAAACATGTGAAGAGTGCATAAGACATCACCTCCAATTATTAACAACACTTGACTTTAAATTACTTGAATTACAGGACACTGTCACCACGAGACACTGTCATTAAAATTATTGATGAGTTTTAAACAACATGAAATAAAACTAACTAATTGTTCTGATTGGTTTTCATGCTAAACTTGATTTAATAACCACATCAATGCCACAAACCACATCACCGAAAAAATTTCCGTTCAAAAGTTATACACAATAATATATCAAATATACTTAATTTTAGTACAAATATAACATGGTAGCCAATGTTTATGCTGCGAGCACAGCTTCCCTACAACCGAGGCCACGGTTAATATGCGAACAAAAGCACTATTACACATTTATTTGGGTAGTCAATGCTTTATGCTGCAAGCGCAACAAAGCAGCTTACTTTTGAACGAGGCCGCAGGCCGAGTTTAGCCTGCGAGCGAAGCGAATTCCACAGGCCGAGGATACCTATTCCGCGACCAAAGGACGACTTACGTGAGAAAGTATGTGCCAGTGACCAGTATGTGGTACTGTTTAATTTTATTTGTTAGCATAAAACTTAGGCCCTATGGTATTTTATTTAAAATTCCATAGGCCTATCTGTTTTAATTATAAAATTAAACAGAGTTCAATCTTTAGTTTCAAATAGTAAATAACAATACAACACGGTGTAACCTAACTAACAAGCTAACAAACTGGCCAGTCAATAATAGTGATTGCTCGCAACTAACATAACCTCTTCCAATTCGACATAGGCCCTAGTAGGACCTAAGTACAACTTGCCTTTTGTTAGGAAATTTGTAGCTGATATGAAACTGCAAACTATGATAAAATCATCATATATTCGCTTAAACTTACTTGAATATTGGAATTTTCCTAAAACGCATTAAAAATCCCAGACAAAAAACAACCTTGGCCTACACACAGTTGACCTACAGGAGTTTAGAGCCAGGATTGTCCGGGCAAAACCTGGACGTCTGGTCACCATACCTCAACTGTATAACTTAGGCCGGCGGAACTTTGCTATTCGACTCTAGGCTAACCTAAAGCTAACAGAAATGCAAAATATTCTAATAATTAAAAAAATACCTAAAAGGTTCTAACCTAACCTATTTAGTCACAGTATGTTTACCTGTATTCAACATTTAACAGTAGAATGTAAAACATCGTCGTTGTCTGCAAAAATTTTAGGCTAGAGTCGAATAGTAAAGTTACGCCCTTAGGCCTACTGAAAATCTTTTCTGTCATGAAAATAAATGCTCAAACATACCCAGCATAACATAACATAGCTGTTTCTAACACAATGAGCAATTTCGAGGCAGATTCAATTTTTGTTTTGCTATATTTTAATAACTTGGGGATAAATTTGTGCAATAACGGTAAAAAAAGGATAATGAGTTCTATTCAAACAAAACAAGACCTATATTCAACATTAATAATACTAAGCTTACAACCAAAGATTGAAGCTGTTTAAGTATTGAATTGCAAAGTTTCCTTTTCATATACGGTACCTATAAGGTTATGAAAAATTCATATTTATATATTCATGAAAAATTAAATCATTTGTATGGTATTCCATTTGCTAAGAACTCTATGAATGGTGTAATATATTCCAACTAAATCGAATTTTACCTTACTGTACATGAATTAAACCTAGTGAGAAGTAAACAATAATAATAATGTTACTTTCCTAACCTATCAAAAGTTACTGAAGTTTAAACCAAACTTAAAAATAGTTGCAAAAATAAAGGGCCTAATAAAAATACAATAATGGAAATAATTATTTCACTTACCTGTTCAAGGAATCTAGAAGTTATGTCAATCTAGAAGACAAATGAAAAACTCGACTTTTAATAACAGGAACAAAAAATCAACACAGCAAGATGGCTACTAACGAGTGAAGGTCGTGGCCAAGCGTGGGCGGGTTATTCCATAACAACCAAAGCCCGCCACTACCGCCGAGCGCGTAGGTGGATTTTTAAGGAAGCAATCTGGCTACCGAGTAGCGATTTCAAAACAATCTTTTATTTTATGTAGAATTGAAAACGTGGGCATGACGCGAGTCCGTTATGCTATTTCTTTATGTGCTAGAGAAAAAAACAAAAGTAGAGAAGATAAAATATTCCTCATTTTGACAATGTAAAAGTACTGGATATATTAAATATGAATATAATAACCATTAATAAAATTAATAACTATTTAAACTGTGGGTGCGTTTATTTTGTTTTGTAATAATTATATCGAAATGATGTATTATTTACATAAATATTGACATATTATTTACATCAATATAGTCTTAATTTTTTACGTTCATAATGTTATTAAAACAAAATAAATAACAGTATTGCACTACAACATAATATCTCTTATTCCGTAAAATTACTATTACGTTAAAAGGCCAAGTTTAATGATTTCACCCTGCTAGCCTACAGATGTTTAGTAATATATTTTTAGGCGATCCAAAAAAGCACAGTGTAGGCCTATAAAATGGTGTTGTCTAATTTTGTATTTAATTGAAATGAACAGTTTCTTTAAATATTTTTACTGTAAAAATTATTTTACAACAAAGCAAAGTTAATTGTTTATAAGACTAAAAATATAATTGTAACAGTTATATTTAAATAATATAATCTCAACTGCGCACCTCATCCCCACCAACCAAAAGTTTTTTTGTTTGTACATCTATAACTTTATGTTGTAATTTGTGACACAACATTTAATAATATAAATTATGAACAATATAGTGGAATAAATTAGAATTTAAACAAATGTCAATTTAAGGTACAATATATACGTAAAAACTAGTATGTTAATAATGCACTTAAAATGGACATAATTAAAAAAATCTTCTTTAATTAAGAAATAATTTGAGAACAACTATATGAATAAAATGTATGTTTTACAATTGTCAATTTAGGATAACTAATAAAAATCAATGTAACTATGACCTCTCATTTACGTATATTAGACGTATGTTATTTACATGGACATTTAGACCTTAAATGTACGTATATTATACATTGTGTGCTGCTTGGGAAGTTTTTTTTCCGGCACTTTCTGGTACTCCTTTGTCTGTCTGAACATAACTAATTTTATTCTTTTCACGTAATATTTTTTTTTATAAACCTTGGTTCCTTAAAATTCAAAAAATGTTCGACGTTACACCCGTTTTTCCTTTGTAACGCCGTTTTTCTTTTATACTCGGCCAAACATTATTCCACCTTATAATAATCATAATATGTTATCAATTAATCCTTGCCCACTACCAAAACCCATTTTTAAATAATAATTTACGGTTTTTTACTGTTTATACCACTGTCTCAGCACCATCTATAGCCTACAAACTGGTACAGGTTTGATTTGTTTTGCCTAGGCCTAGAATGTGTTGTGTGTAAAATGGGTAAGTTGAATCCTGATTTTAACAATTTATGTATTGTAAGACCTTAGAGCTTAATTCTTTACTTTTAAGATGTGTTATTAAGAACACTATTACCACACTTAGCAAATAAATTTTTTTGCGAATATAGGCTACCATCTTTTAGTCAGGAGTAATCTTATGTTTTGTTTATCCACAGCATATATTGAACCTTAGTCTGTTGCGTTATCAAACCTTGGCAGTATATTAAATTTAATATTCATCTACCTAAACAACAGGTCTGTGAGTAGGCTACTTTGTCAAATTTAGCTACCCTACCTAGCAGTCTGAGACAGGTTAGGTTTGATGCGAGTCCATGTAATTGGGCTAGTTCACACCCTTACCATGTTTCTAACATAATCACAAGCCGTATATTTGTTTTGTATTTAGGTTTTCCCTTTCTTACCTCAATATTTTCTTAATTATATATTATTTTGGCCTACTATTTTGCCCTCTTCATCCTTAAAAATTAGATTTTGTTAGCCTCCATAGGCCTAATTGTATTGAATAGTTGTCACTCGCCGTTGGATATCATGTTGTGTTTCCTTCACGGCTCCCCCCAGACCAAGCCCCAAAATTTATAGTACAAATAATTATTCATTGTAAAAGTACAACATTTAAATTAAAATAATAAGTTGGTCTATTGTTTTTCTTTTGGGTTTTATATTTATATTAGGCTAAAACAGAAATGGCTGACTCACATCAAATTAATATAGGAATTTTTGGGGATAGCCATGTAGCACGTTTTAAATCGTACATTCGCTCAAATCAGTTGTGTGAAAATTTACCAGGTTTGCATTTATCATTTATAGGCATTCGGGCGCTAAAATCAATGTTTTAAAAAATATGATTAAACGGAAACGTAATGAGTTTTCACACCTGGATTATTTATTTCTGTTAATAGGCACCAACGATATATTAAGAGATGAGACATTTGATGATGTAAAAGTAAATTACTTGGCCTTGGTCAGATTGTGTAAAAGAATTAACCCAAACTCAAAGTTAATTATTTTTCCGTTACCAACATTTCCACTAATAAGAAGTAACCAAAGAATATTAAACACAGTTTTACAATTTAATAATTTCCTAAACACTCTTGCCTCTAATTACATCCTAACACTAAACTTATTTATCACCGAACAGCACTTAAGTGCCCTTTTTTGTAGAGACCAACTGCATTTTTCAAATAAGACTTATAAGATTATTTTGTTGAAGTTATTAGGCCTAAGTGGCCTAACTCCCTCCATCCTAATTCACGACCCTTAAAGGCCCCATAAACAATTAAATTTCAACTTATTTATATTTGAAATATATTTATTGATATCATCATTGTCCGATACCTTGTGGTTTATTTATTTGTTTTTGTCTCACCATGGCCTTGCCCTAAGTCAGCCCTTTAGCCTACTCTTTATTGAATATTATTATAATTGTTTATCGTCGAGTTTCGATGTTTGTATGTTATATCGTTGTGTTTATATGTTTTCATTTCGTTTTTGACAATTGTTATTTCAGAAGTTGTTCTGCATAAAGTTATATTACTAATGTTCATGCTGAAAGACTATCATTGGGGTTCGAGAGGTCACAGTTTTTGTTCGTTTTGAGAATTCTATTTTTTTTTTTAGTTTTCATAATATAATTTTAACTGTACCACTACTAATTCACTAATTATGGAAAACTTCCAAATAGATTGGGAGGGAGATTTACCTACGCCTTTCCCCTTTCCGCTCTATGCTAACCCTCCCCATCGTAAATGGATTCAAAAGTTATCTGGACCACAAATTAAAGAATTATTGGCAGTTTGGAATATCACACCGGCAGAAACACTTGAGCAAAACCGTGTATTGGTTAGAGAAGAACTTGATAGGTTTAAGGATATTATTCCACTTCCGGTAACTGTCAGCAAGACCACTGAACTGTCCTATCAATCTTTGGCCAGTACACATGGGAAAAATGATTCACTTCCCGAAATTAATACTACTACTGGATTACCTTTAGTTAGCGACAAAGGTTCGGAGCCGGGGATTTCAGGTCTGCATCCTCAAGTAGTCCAAATAGTGGAGCTCTTGAGGGACGCAAAGTTTTCTAGCCCTCATCCCCAACCAAAACCCAACCCTACCTTACCACCTTCAACCTTATAAAAACCATAGGGAATCTAGATGGTCAACCGATCGAAACGATGCTCCTGGCGGTACGCACAATCGTACGGGCAGCCCAGTTGTACCCTGATTGTGATCGCCAGATTTTGTTGGAGGTCCTGGCCAAGGCTAGTGGCCTATTTGCATGCACAGTTGAAAAGGCCTTAGATGACGGATGCACGGTTGCGCAATTTCGTGATTCAATGATGGCGACATTTTTTCCCCCTCATGTAAAGCATATGGCAGTGGCCGAATTAGTTTATAGACCCCAAGGGTCTACTGAGCAATTGGCCGATTTTATTTGCAACATTAGAGATATGTCCACTCTTTTACTGCCTACCCTCAGTGAAGCTGATAAGTTGGCGATTATATTTTCTGGGATGTCGTCGGAGGCTACTTCTCGTTTAGCCACAGTTGACCGCCCGCAATCGATAGCTGAATTATTATCCCTTGTGCCAATTCTGGATCGAGGGATAACATATAACCGTGTCTCTTCTCAACGCCAGCCCCAAAGGCCAGCAAGGGTTTGGTACAACCTACCTCAAGAGCCCCAGGCTCACAGGGGGTTTGGTCCACAGTCAAATTGTCCCCCACCCCAATCAAATTATCCCCCACCACTCATGGCCTCTTACCAACCATCACCCTCTAATTTCACCCCCTAAAACTTCCGTGGCCGCCAATCATATCCCAGCAGGGATGGTCAGCGGTACCACACCAACCGTCGCAATGAAGGAGAACCACCTCGTCATCATCAACGACAAACTAGTTTTAGGGGTGGTCCTCGGGCGCCTTTAAACTAGAACGGAGGGTTCATGAAAGCAATGAGCCTAATCCGGTAAACTACCCAGCCCAATTACAAACTCGCACTCTTGACCAGACACCTCAAACCCCTGCATGTAGCAGGAAAGGACCAATAAAGGTTTCGGTAGCCGCTTCAGACATTGTCACTGTTAAGGCCAATTTTGGCTCGGTCGAAGTGATTGTCTTGTCGACACGGGTTCCAACTATTCTTTACTGTCACACCAAATGTTTTCAACCATCTCCGACACACGTATTGTCAAGCGTATTGAGCCGGTGAAACTATCAGCTCGGGCTGCCAACGGACAGACTATTTCCTTTAATACCCGGGTAGTAGTGCACGTCAAGTTAGGACCCCTGTCTTGGGATTTATCCCTCTTGATAGCACCTGATTTACCTTTTTCAGTAATTCTAGGTTGCAATTTTTTGTAAAACGCAGGCGTCCATTGACTTCCAGAGTCACGTGATCCGGTTCCCATATGCTTCACCTTTAATTTGTATTATTACTCCCGACCACCAGGAACCATCTCAACTATTCCAAACAGGCAGTAATATTTCACCCCATGAGTTGGGTAAAATTACTAACCTAATTGCTAAGTTTCCTGATACCGTCACCAGGAAGCTTGGCAAAACTAATTTGGTAGAGTATCACATAAATATTAATTCCCCTAAATTAGTAAGATCGCGTCCTTACCAGTATGCCCCTCCCAAACTCAAAGCTTTACGTGAGCATGTCGATGATTTATTGGCTAAGGGTGTGATCACCCCATCGACATCACCTTATGCCTCGCCGGCCTTCCTGGTTCCCAAAAAAGGGGGTAAAACCAGAATGGTTGTAAATTACAAAGGCATTAATGAGATCACTGATTTGGAGGCAACCCCAATCCCCACATTAGAATCCGCCTTCCAATACCTGGGACAAGCAAAATGGATTACACTATTGGACTTGAACCAGGCTTATCTACAAATCCCCCTCGATAAAGAATCCCATCAATACACCAGTTTTGTTGTTCCTTTTGGCCAATTTGAATATAAATTTGTACCCTTTGGATTAGCCAGTGGAGGCTTAGTACTCACTAGGCTTATTGAAAGGATTTTTGGCGATATTAAATTCAAATATGTATTTAGTTTTTTTGATGACCTATGCGTCTATTCCGATGGTGCCCTGGACGATCATCTTAACAAGGTAGAAACTGTCCTCCATAGGTTACAGGCCGCCGGCCTGTCAATCCAGACAAATTAACTGTGGCCTCCAATAATATTCAATTTCTTGGCCACGTTTTCAAAAATAATTCCGTCACCCTCCACCCCGACAGAGTACAACCAATAGCAGATTATCCCACTCCCAAAAACCTGAAACAAGTGGCCAGGTTTTTGGGACTTGCAGCATTTTATTCAAAGTTCATTAAAAACTTTGCCACCATCTCCAAACCACTCAACCAACTAAAACGCAAAGGCGTTAAGTTTGAGTGGCGCCCCGACCAAATTAAGGCTTTTGAGTCATTAAAAAAAGCCTTAATGAGCAACTTAGTTCTAAGACTCCCGGACTTTTCAAAACCATTTATAGTCCACTCTGATGCTTCAGGCGTAGCGTTGGGCGTGTCCTTGTCACAGGATTATAACGGCGACCTAATGCCGGTGGCCTTTGCCTCTCGCCCCCTGAATAAACATGAATTAAATTATTCAACCATGGAACTTGAGTGTTTAGGTGTAGTTTTCGCACTCACCAAGTTCCAGCAATACCTGGAGCATAGAGAGTTCCACCTTTATGCGGATAATTCAGCATTATCCTGGCTATTGAACCATCCCCGCCAAGTAGGGAAGTTAGCACGGTGGATTGAGTTTATCAACTCCTTCAAATTTACCGTGCAACATATAAAAGGAGCCGACAACATCGTTGCGGACTCTCTTTCTCGCCTTTTCGAGCCATCGGCTCCAACGGCAGTCCCCTTCCTACAACCCAAACGTTCAGTTCCACCCTTAGTTTCTGTATTGACTCGTATTCCGGAGGTGTTTAGAGATATTCACCTCCACCAGCGGGAAGACCCAACGATACAGAAAATTATAAAATCACGACCACTCCCTCCACAGTTCACCCTTATTGACCACACCCTAATGCACATGGCCACCGGTCAACGTGCACCTCGGGTAGTCCTCCCCGGGAAGCTCATCGACATGGTATTCAAATACTATCATGAATTTCCTATATCCGCACACATGGGCATAGCCAAAACCTTTGCTCGTGTTTCCCAATTCTTCTGGGCTGAAGACCTAAAGGGTTAAATTGCCCAGAGAGTCAAATCCTGCATGAAGTGTTAGCGGGCCAAACAGGCCCCAAACACTCGTGTAGGAATGCAAGCTTCTGAAATCCCTACAGCCCCTTTTCAGAAGCTGTACATTGATCATGTCGGACCACTCCCTCATTCGAAGAGGGGCTACATCCGGTAGCCCTTTCTATGGAACTGGTTTGGAATATGGACCAATTGGTCCCTCCACCACCCCAGTTAACCACGGAGAGGGTATGGTCTGACGCTTTAGACAACCTGGCCAAAGCCCATCGGGTGCGACAGGAAGCCTACAATCAGGGCCATCAACCCAACCCCTATAAACCAGGGGATTGGGTCATGTATCGCGAACACCACCTAAGCGACGCAGCCAAACGTATCAACTCCAAACTCCTCCCCCTCTGGTCAAGACCCTTGATAATAGAAACGTTTACTTCACCTGTCACCGTCAGGCTCATTGACCCTAAAACCCACAAATTCGCCCGTTCTGCACATATTTCCCATCTCAAGCGATATTTGTCTCCACATAATCAGAGATAAATGATTTCGAGAATCTCTATGATAGCAGCATGATCGTAACATTAAAAATGTTATCATCGGGTCCCTTAATCATATGTAGGACCTTATGGCAATTTCTGGTACCAAACTCCGCGGGGATCCTAGTGATATTAGTATTAAGTTTCGCCTTATTTCCTCTTCATCTTCAACTATACACAACCATAAACTAATAGCAATAGCACAACACCCTTTTTAATTACCAGCAATACGTTGCTGGGCCAAGGTAAGGCTGAGTCAGATCTTCTCGTAGGATCTGGTTCCACCACAAGGCGTTCTAACGTACCTGAAATGGGGTTTTTCCTTTACAACCTTTTTTTTTAACCTCAGAAAATATCGCCTCACCTAGAGTTCGGCGGTTTGGAGATGCATCTTGGTGGGTTATGGCTTACATTTAGAATATTTTAGACTATTGTTTTCATTGTGTTCATTGTATCACCAAATTCTTTTTAAACTTTACTTTTTTTTATATAAAATCGTAAAAATACTAAGCCACCCATCATGATCATCGCTGGACAAAGCCACGACTAGGAATATCAGCTGTATGAGAGCAGTATATCTACTTCCTGTAATATTAATCCTATCCTACCTCACCTTTATTTCTTAAGACATTTATATATTTTTTTTTAACTACACTCAAACACTCACCTCAGAGCACCACTACTTAAATCACTTTTTCTTTCTACCACTCTGGTCTTTCTATTTATAAGTGTGTTCAGTGTTTAGTTAGGCTAAGTTAAATTAATACGGTTAGAGTATTTATAACGTTTAGAAAAAGTCTACCCTTAACGGATGGCCCACTATTAACTGAGACACGTAACTTCGCCGTGAGTAACCCACCACAGGACGACACGTCGAACCATTGTTTTGTCTCAGCAAAAGATACCAATAATTGTATGTTCTTTATGGTCAATCACCCAATAATTACTATTACATAACGCGCAAGCGATGCCTAACCTATGTCCTATGTGTTTCACCATGTATGTCCTTTTTGTATCTTAATGTGTTTGTCAATATCCAATGTTAGTGTATATTGTGTGTAAGGGAAGTTGTGTCATACGTTAAGCCTTTATTAATCCTTTAGGCTTGAAGGATTGCAACATTCTTTAATTGCAGTTTTGTTGTAACGCGATTGGAATTTGTGTACATATTGAATATATTTCAAACTGTTCACGATACCGAAGCCCCCCTCTGTATAAAATCGTTTCACTTCTACCCTGCATCGCGATAAGAGACTCTTTTACTAAGAAATAATATTTACCAACTACAAACCTTTCCTTCAGTATACCCTCCTAGTATATAGTAAAATAACTCGAACCACCCCATGGTTATCATTACATGCTCTTGAATACCTTTCACATAGTATATAAAATGTATGCGACATTTAAATAGTGACGGTGGTTGGTTTTAGGTTGCAACCTATAGATCCTAGGACAACAACTTATTTTTAAAAGCATTTACAATATCAATATTTAAAAATCATCCAATATACTCTAGTTCCAACCTACCTCTCTTTAGTTTAGTTATATGACCTTACATGACCTTCACTCCTATTCTGTAAAACCTTACAGCCTTTCCAAAATTTTCACTTATTTTACACACCAACAAACCAACAGTAAACGGAGATGATGAACACTCAAGCGTCACTCAATGCCTGACATACATATGTTGCAACCAAACACAGCAAGGATAAGCAGGCAGCTTTAACATGAGCTACATAATATAGACCTCAATGAGGCATTGTGAGGAAAGAATGCAGTCTCAACGTGAGCTACACAACAAGCTACAGTCCAAAGTGCTCGACAGTGTAGGTTACTTATCCCAGTTATCAGGTGATTTAGCCATCTAACCAGCTAAACTAAAACAAATTTCATCAGCTCAACCGTAGCAAACCTTATCAACCAGCTACCAGCTCAATCAAAGCAATTTTACAAGTCAGCCACCTGCTCAACCAAAGCATCAGTTTAAAAATGTCAACTAGTCTGCTCCGCCAGTTCATCCTCTCTCCGCAACAACTTAATTAACTCACTTCATTTCCACCAGTACAACCTTCCACCTCAGTAATTACAATCCCCTCACCTTGTATCCTCTCCTTGAGTTCAATCCTATTTAGTTTTTTTTAATTCAATCAATTAATTTTTATTGTAAATCCCAAAAAGAAAAAAAAATCCTTTCTAAACAATCCACACCTGAACAAACCATAATTCAAACCTTAAAATTTATCCCCCCCCCAAAAAAAAAATCCTTTCTAAATAATCCACACCTAAACAAACAGCCTAACTCAAAGCCTTAAACAATCCTGCACCCAAAAAAAAAAAAAAATT
>JAGFPH010000300.1:333775-358929 GCA_018207615.1 Philaenus spumarius | reverse complement strand
CAAAGATTCACATTAGTATTATGGTTCAAATACAGTAACCCAAACCAATGATCGAAATTATTAATAATAGTTTATAATATGGGTTTAGGTGGAAGCAGTTACTAAACTAGAGCAAAATTATTATAAATAGTTTCTAATTTAACATATTGGGGGCAGCACTTTACGAGACAAAGATTCACATTAGTATTATGGTTCAAATACAGTAACCCAAACTAATGATCGAAATTATTAATAATAGTTTATAATATGGGTTTAGGTGGAAGCTCTTACCAGATTAGAGCAAAATTATTATAAATAGTTTCAAATTTATTTAACTTATTGGGGGCAGCACTTTATGAGAAAAAGATTCACATTAGTATTATCGATTCAAATACAGTACCCCAAACCAATGATCGAAATTATTAATAATAGTTTATAATATGGGTTTACGTGGAAGCAGTTACTAAACTAGAGCAAAATTATTATAAATAGTTTCCAATTTAACATATTGGGAGCAGCACCATAAGTGACAAAGATTTACAAATAAGTGTTATTGATTAAAATACAAAAATGTGTAAAACAAAAGATTAAAATTAATAATAGTTTATAATTTACATTTAGATTTCAGACATTTTCACAAAAAAAGTGAGCATTCCAATTTATTTTCGTAATAACTCCCTTAGTTTTTATGCTAGAAACTTTTAAAAAAAGCTTATTTGAACAGTCTTTTCAAGTCTTTTATTGCTCACAGTCTGTTATTACAAAATTCGTCTCTGAGCTTTCCAGCCATTTAGCCTAAGATTTTATCTAGCCCTTTTCAATTCTTTCACAAAATAACAATTCTTAAATAACTAATAAATAAGTAATTAATAACTACATCTATCATTTACTCCACAAAATTTACAATAACATTAATTGCATAAGTATAAATAACACACACACACACATATATATATATATATATAAATCTAATCACACACAAATGTATCCTAGTACATCTATAACAATAATTCTATAAATTTTAATTATTTCAAATAATTTTATAAATAATAAACTCTACAAACGACATCTCCAGACCGAATCCTGAAACAAAAAGCTCACCCCTACTACTTAGCATTATTTACCACAACACAAGTTATTTTAACAACACTTATCTATTATTGTAGAAAAGTCAGGTTTTGTATAGTATTATCTGTTAATTTATAGATTTTTACATTGCCACCTTTCACCTTAGTGGGCTTTCTGGATAGGGAATAAGAAATTTTCTGTTTAGTATTAATAAAGTAAATTTTCTAAGGAATCGCATGCAAGAATCATTTGAACTCTAATAAATATCCGTTTATTGATTTAAATAAATATTGTTTACCATTATAACTTATAAAATAACATAACTAGCAGTTTGATCATTCATCTTGAACTTCTACTTCTTTCTCAACAGTTGCATCAGCTGGTAGGTCTATACTTTCTGCTTCAGATTCTTTTATCTCATCTCGAGGTATATATCCTGGTTTGTGTACGACCTGTGGCTTAACCTGAGGTTTATGGTGTACGACAGGTTTAGGCTTATGTACTGTTGGGATTGGCTTATGTATTTCTGGAGTGTTATGACTGGGTTTGTGTTGAATATTAGGTCTGGAAGGTTTACTTGGTCTATGTGATCCGAATAAACTTGGTAAACCGTTTACCACATGTTGATTATGTTGTCCAGATGTATAAACATGATTGCTTCCGGTTTCACCTTCCACGTATACTCCATGGTTTGGGCTATATCCGGGTGCGTAAACCTCATGAGGCGATGAACATAACGGTATCTGTAGGTCTACTGGTACACAGTTCTTGGCTTCTAGTGTTGCTGTTACTCGATAGTCGATCAGTTTTTCAACTTTAGTCACCCAAAGTGTTTTAGTTGTGTAATGTTTCGCTGGTGCTTTGTAAAACAATCCGTCGACCAGACGAGCGTTCTGGTTTAATTCTGGTTCTTCGTTTATTTCACCGGATGATTTAAGGGAGGCAACTGGTGTAGGCATACCGACTTCCAAATAACGACCGCTGCGACCTTCTTCTTCATATGGAATTTCAGCTGCTTCAACTTCCTCGTTTTCAGATAATGAAACACTGTCCAAGATACGAGTTGGTCTATAACAAATGCAAATTCAATTAAAACAAGAAGCCAAGGATTGTAAACAAATAGTGATAAAATGCTGTATAGAATATGGTTTAGTCATGGGTATAAAATTGCCACGTGATAAATCACCCTCGTTATAAGAGGTATTTTAATAAATCAGGATTATATAATATTCGTATTTTTGTTGAACTTCATACATCTTATCGTTCAACTTATTTGAACTTATATTCACTTTTGAATACTTTAAGTAAGCTTATATTGACTGTAAAAATTAAATTTTTGGTTAAATGTAGTTTTATTTTGAAATACAAACTTTTCGGAGGAAAGCTGTTTATGTTATTATTTAATCCTTCCCGTTCTATTGACGGATAGGGCCTACATCTGTCTCGAATATTTCTCATCTGAACGTTTGACGAATATATCCCCCTATGATTCTTTAATTTACGGGCGATTGACGGATATATCTGTAAATATGAGAATATGTAGTAATCACTTTTGTTTTATTACTTAGACGTTTCAAAGTTTATAATAGTATGAAATGGCTATGGATGCATTATATTTGTATTTATTGGCAATAAAGTCATAGTTGGTAATATGGCGCAGCCTCATTGTTTACTGCTGTTTGTAGCTGCCAGCTGAGTGCGTGGAATTGGTGCAATGAGAATTCTAGACCATGTATATTACTGTAAAATGTGTAGATCAACCATTTCTTTCATCCTGACATATTTTTTGAAATATACTACACAAAACAAAACAATTTCTAAGCAACAAATCTTTTCTAACCGCCTTAATGTTGTTGTGCTTATTGTAATCACTTTGTCCTGCTGTTCATTTTGTATCTATGTAAACTCATTTTGAAAACTAATTACTGTTACATTCATTTTCTAAATGGTTTCTTAACAGACATCGTTGGCTGTGGTTCGGATTCCACGTAAAACTGTAGGTCCCGTCTTCAATAGCCTTAAGTGCAAAACAGCAGGACGTTAAACCAAAAAAAAAATACATTCATTTTCTAACCTATTACAAATGTTTTATTTTTCAATTCTGTAAGGGCTAATGACAAATATATCTGTAAATCGTTTTTCATCGATAAAACTTTAAAAAAAATTGTTTGGTGAAAAATTACATTATATCTTTGTTATTTAACATACAAAAAACAATGAAAATTGTAAAATTAATTTTTCTACCAATCTGAAAATAGTTGTGCCTTTAGCATAAAACAATTTAGCCCACAAATGGTTAACATTGTCAGATTGGATTTCTAAAGTAGTTTTTCTTTCTGTGAAAGTTAGATAAACTGACATTGGTAATTTGAACATACATTAAATTTGTAAACCGTATAGTTTTACCAGAAAGAAATGAGATGATACCGTATTTAGTTATTGAAGAAATGTGACTACATGCTACTATGCCATTTATGAAGAAATATATTGTCCCAGATCAGAATAAAAATATTTTTTTTTGCACAGTCATAGAGTTTATGCAGATACCTGAAGTTTTCGTATTCAACCAAATGAAATTGATTTTTTTTGTACTTCTGCTATTATTGTTAATGTCAAGAATATTAAATTTCATAATGGGAAGTTGGACTAGTTATGTAAACAATTAATTATTAAACAAAAAAATTTTGACTAATGCTAAAAATATGTAATTTTAATTTTATCAAATGTTTATCTGTAATATTATTAAATGATAAATAGGAAAAAATAATTATAAATTGTAACCTGCTGACTAGTCAGTTGGAAATAAACAAGTTACTCCTCTTTCTCTCCATCTACACATAATCTTCTTTATTAATATGAGTGTTCTTGTATAATTAATGTTTTTATTTTATTTTCAGCAGGATTAGGAACACTACAATTTTAAGAAAATGTTTTACTTTCCCTTTAGATAACAATCAATAAGTTACATTTTTGAAAATAAAATTTAATGAATCAAACATAAAATAACAGTAATAAATAATTAAAATAAAACTAAACATTAAACATTTTGTTTACAAACTGGATTTTAGAAAAGTAGTTAGATTTTAGAAAATGTTCCAAACTTACTCAAGATTGTGATAAGCTGCTGAGGGCTCAATAAAACTTGCAGCATCGTATTCGCTTTCACGTTGTTCATGATTGTCTTTTCCGTGATAGTGGGGAGGATGATGGTTAGAAATGTAAGGTAGGCATGGAGGTTTGATTCCATGGACAGCCACACATACTGGATGAGTTGTCACTCTGCTGGTAACCTAAAACCAAAGAAAAACATTAATAAATGTAAATAATGTGATTGTAAAGTGTCTTCTCTACAGTTGTATGTAACGAAGCTTGCCATGTAAATTTAAACGAGAAAAACACTGCAGCTCCAAGAACAAATGGTTTTTTTCAGATTTTCTTAGGTAACAGAGTTGAATATTGTTTCTTAGTAGTAAGCAGGCCTACTGTAATTTCACTGTTTATTATATTATTTATTTACCCATTCATTTACTTCACGAGGGAGGCTGAAGCATGTTTAGACAATAAACTATTATTAAAATCATTAAAAGATCACATGTCTCACAAATTCTTATAACTAAACATTCCATTAATAATTTTACGTACAACGCAATTACTTCACATTCAAAAATTTCAATCCAACAACTTTAAGTTCATAATTTAACTGCATCACTTAAACGTCAAAAACTGTAAGACAGAATAGAACCATTTACAAGCAAGGTACTTGTGCAATTTTTTGTAAAAGTTTCTTTTTAAAGTTTCCTGTTTAAAATGGTCAAGCAAATTATTTCAACAATATTCCAGCATTTTATAAAGGATTCTTTGTAGCTATTTTAAGATGTACAGGAGTCACGTGAATAGGGTAACTAGTACAATAATTTAAAATGTCAACATGACCTATTTTTAAAATGGTGGATTGTTTTGCCATCCCCATTATAATACAGTAAATTTGTACTCAAAAGAGCCCCTAGTGGGAAAGATGGGGTATTTCTTTCTTTTTATATGTTTTTTGGGGAACCGAATCCGAATCTTTTCTCTTATAACTCTAGAAATATCAACTTTTCATAAAAAACCTTCCTATTCAAAATGAAAGAACAATTTAGATTTTCTTCTCTGATGAATCGGTTAGGGCTTAAGCACTAGTTGAAAATTATTGTATTTTGGCTGTCTCCGCAAAACCCCACTTTTCATGCCAAAACTCGAATTTATTATTAAAGGCTATAATTGTCCCCTACTTTTAAGTTGAATACAATATAGACTGGTTTTAACTGTTCTGCCATCTCCATTAATAATAACAAAATAGTTGAAATACAAAATTTAATATACAGTACCACGTTTTTAAAATTAACTAAAAAGTATAAAATAATTTCTCCATGCCCCATACAAATTTATAAGCCATAGATATTCCTAACCCTTAACAGATTCTTCTGAAAATTTGTGATTGTGAATTTTTATTAGCTATGAAAATTTATGTAAGGTTAAAAACGAAAAAGTTTGACGCTTGCAATAGATAATTGATGCATGAATAGTTCACCTAAGTCACTAGCAATTTTATTTATTGCAAGTGATATGAACTGTTCTGTGAGTTTTCTACACTCCTTAGTATTCTGTTCTGCGAGTTTTCTACACTCCTTAGTATTATCTATTGCATGCGACCCATGTTTTTAATCTTACAAGTATTTTCATAGCTATTAAAAATTCAGAATCGCAAATTTTCAGGACAAACTGTATGGGGTTATAAATCTGTATGGCTAGGAGAAACAATTTTATAATTTAATCCGTTTTAAAAACTTGGTATGTTAAAGATTTTATTAGTTCAATAATATTTTCAGCTTTTTAGTCTTCAGTTCTGAGCTATATAAGGTTTCAAATTTCTAGCTCATTTAGAACATGATGAATCATGTCTGGCCACCCTTACGCAAGGGCAGTGTAATCTCATAAGTTGGGTCACAGAACTTGGGCCAAAATATTGATTCAATTAATGGTTCTGTCACCAAAAATGGTGGATCAACTGGAGGTGATCTTGTGCAACATGGACAGAACAGTGATCCTTTCTAGTGGTTTGAAGAAGATTGTGAAAGATGTGCAAGAAGAGTTCAAAGCTAAGCTTTAACTGGTGGCAGAATTTAGCCCCACTGCCAAACTCTGGGTTGTATATTTTGAAATAGTGAATTTGATTAAGCACTTTATTGAAGCAGCAACTAGGATATACACCTCCAAAATCTAGCTTGTATAGGGCTTTAGCAACGACTGAACATTCGGACTTGAAAAATGTAAAATATGTCATCGATGGAAGGTTTTTGTTACTCCATGTCAAAAGGCACCACGGCCAGACATATGCAGAAATTTCCTGCAGTATCATATGTCAAGTCAAACTACAAATCAAATTCCGTTGTCCTTTTCGACGGTTACCCTGACGAATATTGTGAATACACCAAGAGCATAGACGATTGAGAAGAGCATAAACGATTAAGAAGAGCACAAAGAAAACAATCTGCTGCACTATCATTTATAGAATTGATGGTGCACTCTGTCTCGCAGGAGAGTTTCCTCCAAACTCCAAAAACATGAGCAGGTAATATCTATGATAATGGAAAATCTGATGATGTAAAAATTGATTCACAGCAAGCTGTGGAGGATGTTAATATCCTAATTATCACAAAAGCTCTTATGTTGGCCCTGTCAAATGAATATGTGGCATTTATGGGGGAAGATATATATGACATTTTGGTGCTTTTGATTGGCCTGTGTAGCCCTGATACAAAGAAAGTCTTCTTTTGAAATTAGTTTTTTATATTTTGCAAATCACCAATTTGCATTTGCATGAGATAAGCAACCCCCTGCCCTCCCCCAGTTTGGGCAATTTTTCTACAAAACATATTTTCATCTCTCCTTGAGATATGATCACAAGTTATTTTCGCACCACCTCTTTCACTTCCAGACGAAAAGCCCCGAACTTGTGCCAGGGACCCGCCACCTGCAAAAACCCTCAAACGACAATGGCTTATATAATAATGTAATATAATACAATATAATAATAAGTAATAATTTTTCAAGATGTTTCTTTGGAATTTCAACTTTTTTGTAAAAAAATTTGTGTAATTTCGGACTTTAAATTGAACATTATTATATGTAATTTAAAAAAAAATTACCTGTACCTTCATACATACGATCTAAATAAGATATATATGCAGAGAACTGGAAGGAATTCACTAATTGACAGCCTTTAATAATAAACAAAAATTTTGGAGTGAAAAGAGGGTTTTTGGGGAGTCAGCCGAAATACGCCAATTTTCAATTAGCGCTCGAGCCCCAACGGTTTGTCAGAGAAAAAAAACGTATGGATTGAAATTTGTAGGAAGTTTTATGTACTTTCTTTTTGAATAGGGAGGTTATGTACAAAAAGTTGATAGTTTTCGAGTAATAAGCAAAAAACTGCCAAAACGTGAGATTTTTTTAAGTTTTACCATTTTTTAAATGTTGCGTCAAGAAATTTTGTAGGCAAACTTCAGATTCGGAATCAGCAATCCAAAAAACATATAAAATGGATGAAACCTAAACTACCAGAAACTTTCTTGCGAAAAACACAATTTGACTTGTAATACATAATGAGCGTATCAATGTTGTTAAAATCTAAGAAATCTTTCACTGTAGCTTTCGATTGGGACAATAGTCAAATAGGAGTCAATATTAATAAGGTTAATAAAGTTGCCAGATATTAAAAATAGTTAATTTGAACAAAACGTATCGTGTTTTGTGATAAAAACGTTTTTATTCTTAAGCATGTGCATTACCAGGATGAGAAAGTTCCTTATAGCCAAAAGTTATATTCTTGTCTTAAGTTATATAGATATTTCTTTATAAACATTATGAAAAACATGATTTACATTTTAATTACTTGAAAACATCGGTCCGACTTTTGTTATCTATTGATTATAGATTGAAGATTTTTGTAAAATGAATTGTTTTTAAAAGACAAACACAATTTTTTGTAATTTCTACGAGATTTATTGAATCTTGCCGACGTAAAGCTGCCTCGTCAATGCCGTCACGGGCGAAACCTTGGTCGGCAAGATTCAATAAATCTCGTAGAAATTACAAAAAATTGTGTTTGTCTTTTAATTATTATGGAATTCTACCAAGTACCTTCGGTCATCACTATCAATCGTATGAATTGTTTTTGTTTATCTAAAATAAGTCAGCCATTAGTAAATATGTGAGTGCTTGGAAGCAGTATTCTAGTTACACTGGAGCATCATATTAATTCAATAGCATATGTTAAGGTGGTCTCCACTCACTGAGTTCGATTTATTTGTTGTAGAGGTATTGCAGACCCTTAACATGAAGTATTTTTAGTAATCACAACTGCCATCTCGCGTATAGGCACTGTGGACCTGCAACACCTCCTATTTCCACTATTCCTATTTTGATTTTATTGATAAGGTTTAATATAATGAATCTTCTTTTCTTTAAATCTTTCTTTATACTTGTGCAATATACAATCCTTGAGCTTAATGTCAGTATCCCATCACCAGTTTATGGAAAAGATACAAAAATCTTTCTATGGTACTGTGCACTTCACAGTTCCAGCGGCATAGTGTTTGACTGTTTTGTGCATACGTTCATAAGAAGCTGTCCACAAGGCTGCGAGGGAGATGAGCATTGTCGCTCTCGCAGTTCCGACCCTGGCGTGCTGGTGGAAGGTAGTTTTATTTTTAATACGCTTGTAATGAGGCTATGATTTCAGAAGGAACACATTGTTACTAGACATTTATCAGTCAGGTGAAGTAACAGATTTACATTGCACAAGAAGTACGTGGCACTTTTTTTATTGTTAAAGTGTGAAAATATATCTTAGCTTAATTTAAATCAAGAATATAAAGTTTAGTTAGGTAGTATTACCAGAGGTTAGAACTTATTGACTTTTACCTGATGGATAAAATATTTTTCTGAAGGCTTGTACAAGATGATTGTATTGCACAATATTCTATTTGAATTGTAACTATTTAGGTTTCAAGTAAGTAAATAATGTTTGATTTTGTTATTTTAAAACACAATTTGTTTAAATAATAATAAATAAAATGTTATAATCACATTTGAAAACATTTAGCTAAACTCCATCTAATTATGAAGTAGATTTACTACGACCTACACTCAATTCCACATTCATCGTGCAGTACAGGTCTTACAGGAGACAGTCATGCTACTATCATTACTGGGAACATAACATTATTGTCATGCAGGTTGCTTCAACAGTTTGAGCGCTGCGTGGGAGTTTTGGGCAACATAAAAAATATTATAAGTAGGACAATTAATCATATATCTACGACCTAATTTAAAAATACTTTTAAAATAATTCTTAAAAAATTAAAAATTCATGTCTGTAAAATTACCTCAACAAAAACTGTCTTTGTAGCGATGATGGCTTCTTCGTGCTTGACAGGCTTTTTGTGTTTATGAGGAAGTTCTGGCTTAGGAATTGCTGGTACAGGTATTTTAGATGGCTTATGGTCTCCTTTCTTTTTGGCTTCTTCGATGGGCTCTTCCTCGCTTTCTGGCGGGGATAGTTCTGTCCGTGTTGTGCCAAACAGATTTCCTATAGTTATGGACGACGCTTGCATGACAATGCATGACAGAAGAATTGCTGCAAGGAAAAATTTCCAGCTTCCCATTCTGTAAGGAAAGAGACAAAAAGTTAATACACATGAGGTTTGCAAAAGCGGTACTTATCCAATGTTCGGGTTACTTAGAGTGGGTTAGTTAGGATGTTAAAAATGAGAAATTTAGGAAAAAACTGTGTAGTGCAATAATTGATATAGTCATGTTTATGCATGAACTTTCCAGTTTTTATGTTTTATTGGTCTAGTAGTTATAAATTTTTTTCTTTAAATCCTTTAAATAAAATAAAACCTAATATTTACTCTTTTAGTAAAGCCTTACAGGATCACTTGTTTGTCTTTGTCACAGATATATAGGATCCCTTGCTTGTCTGTAACAGATAAATTTCTCAAGGGTTAAAGATATCAAGCTGACATAGTTATAAAGTATGCTAATCCGCTAACATTGCAATAATGTAAACTGATAAAGGTTTTAGAATGCAAGTTTTGAAACCATAATTTTGAACCCCAAAAAATAAACATTGGCGTGTGGTGTGTTTTTTGAAAGGGCTTTATTTGTGTTTTCTAATATATTTTTAACATTTTTCTGAAAACCACATGGTCTATGTTTGAAATTACTTCATCTAAAATTTTGAAGAAAACCTGTGGTGAGAGGTTCAACTATAGCGGATTCAAACTTTTGAAAGCTATGTTATTTTTATACACGTGGTGTGTACTAGTATTGAGTTTGGAAAACATCACCTCATTTCACTAGTAACCATAACCACTGTGTAATGTCAATATACATTATAGTTATGGTTATTGGTAGATGTTATTAAGTCCGGTATATACAGGGTATTTAAAAAAAAAATATTTTAAGAATTCCGGATATGACTGTAAAAATAAATAAAAAAGTTCCTATGATGCTATGTCCAAAAATGCTTAGTTGTCCGTCTATCTGTAAGTGGTTTTTAAATAAAAACCACTTACAATACAGAAATGAAACTGTGCATGTAATTTGCCCTTATAAATAGCTATTTAAGGAAAACAAATTTTAAAAATAATATCTTGTAACCTTTCAAAAAAGCGGACATTCAAAATTTTCAAATTAAAATAACATAATATTATATCCACAAAAATTTACAAAGAATAACTTTTTTAAGCACGTTTTGTATTCAATCCAAAAAAGCCTATTTCATAGAAATCGGACAAAAATAACGGAGTAGCTTCATGAAACATGGTGACGGTACATTCTCTTATTGCTATTTGGAAACAGCTGACTATATACTCAAATTATAACAGGTGATTTTGATGTTTTAAATAATGTTTCGACTCTGGGTATGTTTGAAAGAGTGGGGCATTATGAAAGGTTACAAGAATTATATCCCTCCCCATATATTGAGCCAATTGGATTCACTTTTAACTAACAGTGGGATTTTATTTACATTTATACCTAATTTTTCTTTATGCTTAGTATTGTCTAAAAATGATTTATGCAATTTATAAATTTTGATATCATTTTTAATTTTGTTAATAACGTTAATTTTCCTATAAAATTCATCCCACTCTTTTTTGGTAATTTGTATAAAACTAGCTCTTACGCACTTAATTTACTGTATAAATATTTTATTTCTAAATTCAACGTAAAATAGCCCTCTGAGGATGATGACAATGTACTTCAGGGTAGTTCAGTAAACACAACTTTCCATTAAGTTGAGCAATTATTGTTCCTTGTTTTTGTTCATCAGAGATTAATTTAATCAGTGTAAATTTGTCAACACAGGGCTTTTCAACTTTTGGTAAAGGTTGACAATTTTGTAATTTAAATTAACTACCTTCTTGACATGTTTTGATTTGTTTATACAAAAGATGTAGGCCTACCTATCTATTTCCTAACTCTATATATTTTGGTTTTATTCCAATGGCAAAGACAAAGACAAGTAAGTTGCTCAAACAATTTTGTGAATATTTTCCCTTTCTTTTCCTCCTTTGTAAGATATTAAAATTACCAAAGTTTTAGAAAAAGAAAAAATACTAATAATGGTACATTCTTTTGTAGATTTTTGAATATAAAAACTGTTATAATACTAAGTGCATGAAAATAAAAAAATATTTTTAATAACATACATCATTCATGTTCATATCACACCATATCTTGGAAGTAAAAAAGGAAAATTATAAAAAGATATTTTCATTATAATAATGATAATATTGTGAAATTCAAATAATGCAATGGTCTAAGCATAATGGAACTAATTTCATTAAATTTTAATGCGCATAGAGAGTGATTCTGTGATGCGCGGAGATAATTTAGGGGGTGAAAGAATTTTTTTTTGGTGTTTAACGTCCTACTGTTTTGCACTTAAGGCTAATGAAGACGGGACCTACAGTTTTACGTGGAATCCGAACCACAGCCAACGATGTCTGTTAAGAAACCATTTAGAAAATTTTTCGGGGTCAATGGGAATTGAACCCGGAACCTTTTCATTGATGGTTGCCATGACGATTGATAAAGCAATGACGCTTTAACAACCACGGCCACCGTGGCTCATAGGGGTGAAAGAAAAACTTCTTATAAACATAGCACTTCTTTTACCAGCTATCCGCCATTTTTTGTATAAGTAATTTATATTGCTAGAATGCCTTGAGTTGACATTTTGAAAGTTACTCATTAATGTAAATATCTAATTAAAAAAAATTAACCTATTCCATTAATCCTAACCAAAATGGCGGCCATTTACACATTTTAATGAAAATAACTCAAAAACGGTAATTTTGTATTAAAAACATCTAGAATAAATTTATGTAGCCCGTTTCATTTACAAGACATTAAAGTGAACAAAAGCAACATTATTTAACATTTATAATACTACTACTGTCATCACGAAATATATTGTGTCAATCTCAGAAATCCAATTTGTAACATAAAGACTATTTGTTGTATTTTTCTAGTTTTAAGTCAATCACATTGTTTCCTGAACAATCACATATTCAAGGTGTCTCACAACCATTCAACCAAACTTGACCAAATATTGCGATATAAAGTGTTCTATCTTGTTTATTTTACAAGTTGACTGTCTGAATACGTGTTTTTAAAAACAAATATTATCTCATAAACGGTTAAGATAAACTCAGCATGAACGTTTAGCACATTAGATAAAATAGTATTATAAATAGTTTGGTTACTGTAGCCCGTGTATCACTGAGGATGGCGACATTGTTGTTGAAACTCGTTTGAAGTTAGTATTATTTAGTTAGTTAGTTGGTTAGTTAGTTTGTATTTGTTGTGAGATTTTGTGTTCAGGTTTTACTTTATCTAGTTACTTTCTCATAAGTAATCACAGAAAACTACTTTTAACCAGAATTATTATATTTGGTCAGTTATCCTTAAATCAATGGTATAAAATGACACATCGTTCTATTTGTCTTTAAATTCTCTACATTTTTGTATCTTAACATTTTTTATGTAAAAGATCTAGTTTTTCAGATATATAACTGTAAAAAGTTTGAACCGCCGCTTTCTTGAAACGGATAACTGCACCAAAATTTAATTTTGCACTTTTGTGTTAACCGATGTAATAAATTTTCATCATAAGTTTCAAGAATTTATCTCAAACCGTTCATGACATTATAATTTTTCCAAAAGCACACATATAGACAGATAACTTCTAAAGTAAGCAAGATAGGACACATGTTATGTTGTAATATTTGCCAGTTTTGATCTGCTGAATAAAGTTTGGTAGACAGCCTGATGTATAATTAACATACTACTTTAAACATATCCCACGGAGTTGTAAGGATCATTGAAAATAAAACCACTTGATTATAATTCGCAAGTACTAATATAACTTAGTTATTTTACTAATTAGTAACTTTAAAATAAAAGAGAAAACATTTCAAAATAAAGAAAATAGTACAAAATTTTCGAGACACGAGATTTTAGTGAGTAAATAAAAGAAAGGAGAATAAATTTACATAATAATAAAAGAAAATAACCTGAGCTATAAGATCAGAATAATGTAATATAAACGTGAAGCAGTTAGTTGAAGGACTCACCTGACAGAATCACGGCACACACTGTACTAAAGCCTGCTTAACTACCACGTGCTATTTATATATAACAAAAGGGTTGCTTTCATTTATCTAAGGGTTAATTCCAACATATAACGGTGCAGCGAGTTACTAACACACTTTCTTAGTAAATATTCCACTTTGGTTTATCCTGTTAGCTTATTTCACGATGGATAGTTTACAACCTTCTGAAATACATTTACAACTGTCAAAGCGAAATGCCTAGTTTAAGCCCTTGCAGTAAGGATTGTTGTTAATGAAACACGTTTTGGACAAAAGCTTTTGGTAATATTTAGAAAATGCACAACAATTTTGAATGGACTCAATGTCGTATAAACTAAGGGAGTATTTTTGTTACTGAGCTAATTAATTATGATCACGACGAGAGGAAAGATGGCGGAGTTGAACCCCCCCTCCCCCCGGTAATAAAGTTATGTAGGTGGTCTTTGCTTAAAAAAATTACGTAAGCCCAGAAGATGTGTCTAAACATTTTGTTTTTCATAAATCATAGCAATTTTCTCTCGGCTTTGAATAATAATAATATAATTTTGAAATAAATTTATTAGAAATGGAGCCGCAGTTTTGGTTTTTTAAAGAATTTTAATGCATTTATTTGACTGTCGTCTATGCGGAATGCCAGAAACTTCTTAGATTGAATGCCAACCTAATTATTATTTATGAATTTAAAAAGTCAAAAGCGGAACACGAAATGTGTACTTTCACGCGCATCGTGAACAATCAAGAATATGCGCTTGCAGTAGGGATTTGTAGTATCAAACATTGTTTCAGACGATAGTTTTTGATACTATTTACAAGGTTTATAATAACTTTGAACGGATTTGATACTTTGCTTACAAAGGTAGTTATTATTCTGAAGATGGCTACGTTGTTGTTGTTGATTAAATAAACGCATTAGTTGTGAAATTCTGTGTTCAAGTTTTACTCTACCATGATCAAGAAACTGTTTCATCTTTGCACGCATTGTTTTCCCGTATATTGCCGTTGTAAACTAAATTTGTAGTGGTCTCTTACAGAATTACCGTGAAGTTCTAAATTTTTTTGAAATACTATAAGAACGTTAAATAACGATATAAGCAAATGTTTTTCATTTTTGATCCTCGGATTACTATTTTATGATTTCATTATTTTAACGTATGCAAAACAAAATAGTAAAATAATTTGTCTGTAATTATTAATGGAGTCTCAAATATGAATAATAATGGAACATTACTTACAAAATTAGATTACTGGTTCGCAAACATTCGTGCAGAGTTGGTTATTTCCACCAACCAGCTAAATTTGAAATATTAATTAACATTTTCTCTCTACTATATAAAAATTCCTGCCATTCAAACAATAACTCTTTTCCTTCTGCGAATGCGTCTGGGTCCAGGTCATCGCTACCCCATCACCGTACCCCGATCTAAATGCATCTTTCCTAATCAACGTTAATTTTCATGAAAGTATCAGAGAATACAATAATCTGTTTGTATTTACTTTGCCGCCGCGGGTGGATTGGTGAACTTAGTGAGCAGGGTGTGGTGTTCAGTGGTTGCATATATACTATAAAAAGATACAAAGTAGGAGGAAAATATACTGCAAATTATATTCGGTGCTATTTGCGCTGAAAAAAATGACACTGATTATTCTTATAACAATTATTAAATACAATTAATAATGTAATTATTTCTAATCGATTCTCTAGAATTATTGTTGAAACAGTAATATTTCGATTATGTTTACTTTATTAATTCAACCTTACATTACCACTCTGATATTGAAATGGAAAATAACTGTTGAAAATTTAACCAATAAGATATCTACAATCGTTTTACATAAAAACCTCGATTTTAACTCAAACCATGATATTCAACTTTCGGTTTCAAGGGAAGGAGTAAGGGGTAATCAATACGTTCGCGAATGCTATTAAAAGTTTCTCTCGTTTCCTTCAAATAAACTGGCGTCCTATAAAATACTTTTCCTCGGTTCCGGTAACGTCGAAAATACTCAATACAGTTCCGAATTTTATTGCAGTTCGAACCTATAAAGAAAATTATCCTGCGAATACTTAAAAAGCAGGAGTCCGTTACATTCTAAACAAAATATATTCTGAGTTTTAAATACATTGTCAGAGCGTAATAAAGGAATGTAAGTATGTAAGAAAATACAAATTATGAGTAGTGTATTTGATTAAAAAATGAAGGCGAAAGCCTATAAGTATTGTAACGAAATTGTGATGTCAAAAAATGTGAACATGGGGGTAATATTTTCAACAGATAACAAATTTCAAACACTGTCGTCCGTTTTATTTAACATTATTATTCTATTGGCAATTTATCATTGACAAAATTTAGTTGTTACTTTAGATAATTTTAAGAAAACTATACAAATATTTCGCAATATAAGACATTTCTCTACATTCTAGACGAAAATATAGAAATTTTAGAACTATGAATCAAATTTTGATCAAACAGAAACTCAGAACTTTATCAGAAACTATAAGAACCATGATGACAATTATTTGGATCTGTGGGATTTAATTTGTAAATAAATAGCAAAACACGAATTATTGAAGACACAAACTCTTGTAGCATTATTTTCATTCATATTAAAATATGACCGGTTCGGTTGTGCTCTTCAGAGTTTGCTTTAACGTTGATAATTTTATTGGATGGCCTGGACAAAAGTCGGACTAGAAAATTGTTAAATATAGAATTTATTTAGAAAACCTATACAGCCCATTATTTTAGTTGTAATAATTGTATACTTTCCCAGCTTAGGTGAGATAACGCCGATAAATACATGTTGCCCGGGCGATGTCGACATCCTAATTGTTTGTTCGTTGTGTGTTTCGTATACTAGTTTATTTTATGACGATCTCAACATTGAGTGACATGGTGTATTAATTTAATTTATATGTGCGTAATATTTATGTGACCGGATGATGGTGTAAAACCGAAACTGCAGTCGTCACAATAAAAAATAAATAACAAGGATTGATAGTCGTTGAACAGGTAAATGTATACCTAATTTATATAGTTATTTATAAATCAATCCGGGAGCTATATAACACAATGAATTCAGGAATTAACTTAAAACACAGAAGAGAAAACTCTTTAGTGGCTATTTAAAACAGATATTAAAATTTTTTTAAATGGCAAAATATAAAAATTTTTTGTCCGAAAACACTGCAGTACAATGTAGACTATACAGAGTGTAAAATAAGTTGTGATACCTCGATATAATTTTAATGGATTGCTATATCAACGTAAAACCTCTACCATTCCTATTATACAGTACTATATTTTCTGGTGTAATCAGGATATATGAGGGGTTAAAAATGTTGCCCTCCTTTTGAAAGGGGGGATAAAGAGGGCAACTTTAAATTTTTAAATAGCAACACTTATAACCTATCATTCGAAAGCCCTTAAAAAAAAAGAATTTCTGTGGCAAGAAAATAAAAATCAGCTGACGCATTCATTCGCTGCGCTCAAAAATGTTATTTAGTAAATTATCTGCATAACTTATTATTCAAAAGATGGGAAAAGATATGCAAAATATGATCTGAGGACAGTTATTCACCGAACGAGTTTTGTAAATAGCTTTTCTAACGTCCCCCTTGACTATGGATACCTGTCCATGGATCAGATTTTGCACATCTCTTTCCGTATTTTAAATAATTTAAAGTTAAAAATATAATTTACTAAATAACATAATTGAGCGAAGAAATGCGTTAGGTGGCTTTCCAATGATAGGTCACAAGATAAGGGTTGCTATTTAAAAAATGGGGCAACATTTTTAATCCCCTTAAACACCATAAAAAGTGTTATAATAGGTCTGGTAGTGGTTTTACGTTGATATAGCAATCCATTTAAATTATATCGAGGTATCACGACTTATTTTATACTCTGTATGTTTTTACCATTGGACCTGAAGACTGTTTCATGTAACTAACTCATATAACTTCATAGAATTTATTTCCTTGTGCAGGCCTACAAACAGTTATTAATTGTGATCGCGATTAAAATTCAGATCGCTTTAGGGCTGCGCCTCTGCAAGTTTTAATCGATCATGTTTTTAAGTTAAATATAAATTAGTTATGAATAGTTGAAGTTTCAAATTTCAACAGTTTCAATACAAGCACAGCAAACAACATGATTAACAATTTGTTGCGAATAAATTGTAAATTTGTACAGAATGTATCGGCGATTGTTTAACGAGAATGTGCAGCTGACATTACCCTCCCATTGATTTAACATTCAATTTAGATTTTACTTTAAATATTTCAGACAACTGATAACATGGCTAATCAAAAATGGTCTTAAAAAAATGGTGAAATCAAAGAATATAAAATTAGATACATTCATTAAAATGTTCTTTCTTCTCTATAAATTCTGTTTTGTTACTTTCCGCGATTATAAACTTAACGACTTTTCCTCGGGAGTTAGAAAGAAAGAAAACGCAAAAGAAAAACACCCCTAATGCTTCTCCATTAAGGGCGTGAGTGTAGCCTTAGCCTAATAATACGTGAAGTGAACGTTCATTTGTTGGTCTAACCACACATTTAGTGCGATTACTGCCGTGACGTCACTCGGCAATCTTCCGTTATGTCGTTATGTGCCGTCTATGTCTTCTCATTAACTTCTGTGCTTTTCCTAGCTAGTAAAACTAATAACTATGATGGTTTTGTAATGGGTTTATTTATTTGTTTGTTCGTTCACAGCCCTTGACACACACGCAGACAGTAATCACTTATATATAATTTTACTTTAAAACTTAAACTAAATCAAGTCACGAGGATACTTCAAAATTGTGTAAGTTTCAAAATATTTTATGTGTGCAATTGTGGTATCATTAATTGCATTTAATATTTACCATATTATATATATATATATATAACAACCGGTTTCGACTAAAACTTCGAACTCTTCGCTTCGTCGAGAAATATTATTCTATAATGCGTGGTCGACTGCCACAAGTGCACTTCTTAAAAATTAATATTACACATTCCAGCAAATCATGTTCAAATAATTCGATCTGCTTCGTTCCGTTCGCAGCGAACGATAAGAATTGATTTCGAAATTCACAAGCCAGTATTTTATTTACAACATCCATAAATTTAAATATATTTTTTTTTTTGTAATCATTGTCAAATATTTATAGTTCAGAAAATATAGGTTAGTTAGAAAATTTAATTTGTTTTTCAAATTAAAATCATTAGCAAAGAAAGTACACACGATTTAAGAACTGTGAAATTAGATAACAAGAGTGCCAAAAAATACAAAAAAGTAGAAGGCAATTTCGTATAGTTTGAAATTCAATGATTTTTGTTTAACAATCTCAAATGGGACCATTGCAAAAGATAAAATATACAGAGTGTTAATAAAGTCCCTTTAGTCGCCTTAATTATTTTTGTTACTGAAAATAAGTTAACAATAGCTGTTATATGTCTGGTTTTGCATAACAGATTTTTAAATTTTTAAAGTATTGATATCTGATCCTCTATGAGTTTTGGGGGCTTTGGGGGAGGGGGGGGGTTCAATAATTTCTTGGAATACACCATTGTAAAGCTTATTAAAGAAGAAACACAATGGTGCAAACTAGAGCTTATAGTATCTTGCTTCGTTTCAAAGTAATGAACAATCAAAGTTCTGGAAAAAATGGTCACGGGTTATATTCCCTGTTCCATTTGTAAAATGGACATTATTTTGACAAAGTTTTAAAATTAGTGGTACCGTACTTCATTTATGTACATTTTCTTTTTGTAAAATATGTTACATTTAACCTCAACAACTTACATATTCCTAATATTAACAAACTGATACCTGTTTTGATGTTACAATACAAATATCATATTCCAGAACTTTAATTGTCAATTACTTTGGATCGAAGCAAGATACTAAGCTCTAGTTTGCGCGATTCTATTTCTCTTCTAATAAGCTTTATAATGGTATATTGCATTACATAACCTACCCTTACATTTGAAATTGTTGCCCCTCCCAAGGCCCCAGAAATCATAGAGGGTCAGATATGTCAAAAAATGTGTCCTGTTATGTAACACAAGATATATTTATATATATAGACAGTTTGGTTAAATTATTTTCAGCAACAAAGATGACAAAGGGGTTAAAGAGACTTAATAAACACTCTGTATATAGTCAGACTGGATACAGCTGCTGAAGACTCAAGGAAAATAACGATAAAAGGGCGAGTAAAAACACAATTAAAAAAGCTTATAACATCAAGAAAGTTTTACTTCAGTAAAATAAAGGGTTAAATAGCCTACAAGAAAGATTATAATAAAAGAAAAATAACTGGAGTAGGCACACAGTTCTAAGATTGTACATCTATTTTGAAAACGAATTACATTTTGTAGATTAAGAATATTTTTCGACATTATAATTCCAAACTAGCGCTTTAGTCAACAAACTTAATATTTATGTAGAGTTTTGAATCGCCCTGTCGGAGTTACATAAACAGGTTGTTCACGAAGTTATGTGACATTTAAATCACCCTGTCCTAGGAAATATAAATAATTGAAATGTTTCAAACGTAATTTTTTTTGATATCTCATAAATTTACACCGCTTCTAAACACGAAAGGAAAAACATAGAAGAAAAAGTGATTTAATGTTTTTCTAAGCCTAGCAGTTTAGGATCTATAGGTAAAAACTAGAGGTGAAACGCAGCTACCATTTAAAAATTTAAACATGTTGAATGAATCTATACAAAACATCAAAGCAAAATTTTCATTTAACGTTTTTATTATTTAACTATTTCCTACTTTAAAACTATTAAGAATTTATCATTACCTAGAGCATTGTAAGTCCGGTATTATACGGAGTGCATAAAAACTGTGAACGTGGATGACAACATACCTGGCCATGTAGGCTACCATTATTTCATCTTCCTTGTCGTTTCTTTTCATGTTGGGGTCTCAATGTATTCCTTCTTAGCACATTGTGATTATGAAGAGTAAAACCTGAAAATAAATTCAGAAAGCTATGTACCTAAGAAAAATGAAGTAAGTAACAATTTCAATTATTTTGTAATAAAAGGCAAACTACTACCTAAATCCCTGTTTTATTCTGATAGATTTAAATTCTTATCATAATCTGATAGTCCTGAATATTAGCCTACTTATTCGTTTCTGATACTTATGCCAATACTCTTATTGTTTTCTTACAGTTAGGTGTACTAATACGAAACACTACCATTAGACAACATTTTAGATATTGTATCTGCCTGTAATTTTGTTTGTGGCGAAAAAATAAATGAACAAGTTGCCAAGCGAAGATACAGAACTTAGATTCCTTGTCGAATCTATTGGAATCTATTATAAATTAAATGGAATCTATTGGATTTAATTTACTTTATTAGAGTGAGGGTAGTTAATAAACAAGAATAAAGTACATGAGTAGTTTTAGTTTGAGAAAGATAACTTAAATAAATTTATATTCAAAAGCATAAAGGGCATAAATAGATCAGTCTTAAACATTTAAGTTTGCGTTTAATAAGGTTTAATAACCGTTTCTACAAAGAAACAAGCCAGATCTTAAACACCTTAGTTGGTAATTGCACTTTTTGTTAAACAGCTAACTTAATACGAGGTTCAAGCAGCGTAAGTATTATTTTCATATCTATATCTCTCGCTATTATCTACAATATTAGCCTCTATATCCTGACTGGCTGACGTAGAATCAACGTAGAGCAAAAACTACAAAAGATAAAAATATGAAAATTTTAAATTATATTCTAATGGAGTCTTAGACGCACACAAAGAAAGGGTTTTGCAAAATTTTTATTTGAAAGCATAAACATATTGAACATTTGTTAGTTCACTCCCAACCCTAGGTAAAACAGATGATTAGGATCAAAAGTTTAGCAACGCAAGTTTGTAAAATGTATTTAATAATAATAATAATAAAAAGTGTTTTATTTGAGACATAATTACATTTTAAACCAATTCCATTTCAATTAACACTCATTCAGCTATGGTCCGTAGAGCGTTTGCTGGGTTGGTACTCTTAATTAATAAACTACACACTTACACAAAAAAGTCTAATTAATAAATTCAAACATGAATTCTAAAAAAATATCAAAGTTACAAAGAATATTAATTATTGGCTATGTGCTATTAAAAACTTAAACTAAAACAGGAAAAACAAAATTAATAATATTAACAAACTAAAATAAAAAAACTCCTGCAATAAACATGGCTGAAAAAACTAAGCATACACATGATATAATTCTCAATATACCAAATTAAGAAGAAATCTTGACTTCCTAAACAAAAAAGTCAGAACCACGTTTTTTAAAGAAACTTACAAATATTAATAAAATAAAACAACAAAATCACAATTAACCTAAAACTGAAAAGAAAAACCTAACCAAACATAATGTAACAAATCGTATAGTAGTTTTATTTAAGCATCATTATCATTATAATTAAACTCGTTTACCAAAAACCATCTTTACTGCCACACTTGACGAAAATATGTATAGAGACTTAGCCAATCTCGCCCGTTAAAATATGCAACGAAGTCTACTTAACGTGCTTTTTGAAAAACAATTGTTTCTAAAACCTGACAAAATTGGGCACCTGGCAACAAAATGATAACGGTTTCATCCTCAAGTGCATTACACAAGGAACATATAGAATTTTTATTTCTAACCCAAGGTTTAAAGTTTAAAGTTCAAATCTATTTGCTCTGTTCTGGCTTTAAAAACCCAACAAATTACATTTATATTTCAACTATCATTAAGGTAGCTGTTAAATGCATTTACATTCATTACCAAAACAACTTAGCAAATTTAGAATCAGTTTATTTCTCTTCACAACCATCGGCTTTTTAGGTTAGGTTAATAAAATAAACGGAAACACAAACAAAAGTAAACGACAAAGATTTACAGTATTAAAACAACATCTGTTGTTACATAAAGATATTATAAGTAAAATATTTGATTTGGATCAAAAGCATTTTAAACCTGAATTACCCAAAACAGTACATTTGAACTACAAATGCCAAGACATCTTTTTTGTAGCCCTTTTTATTCTGTATCGGATGGTGTAACTGTCAAAACAATCGGATGAAGAATAATAGTTAAGTTATGTGTAACAATTGGTTTGCTCAACCCAGCATCCTAAACCAACACTATTGTATGTACGTATGCTGTTATTATCTTTAACTTAACTGTTGTCCTTCATCCGATTGTTTTGACAGTTACACCATCCGATAGGGAATTAAAGGACTACAAAAAAGGTGTATTGACACTTTATTTAAAAGGGTTTTGGCTAATTTAGCTTTGAAATTTTCAAACAGTCAACATTTTGAAACGCATGATTGGATATAATTTCTCATATTTGACTTAAAATATATGATTTCTAGGTACAACATCATCTTAGGTTTGAAATCAATCAGTCAAACCGTTCTCTAGATATCAATTATTTTGAAAAAGAAAAAAAACCCACATACAGACAGAAAGACGAAAAAGTAAGCACGTAGTCCATGTTTATATTCCGAAATGTGTTTCCCTCGATCCCAGAGACAAATCCGCAAAAGGGGACCAGAGAGTTCGGGGAGTTGTATTCCAGAGAGTTGCCAAATCATGTCATTCGCGCAAAAACTCTAGCCCTACTGCGCATGCGTCAGGATCTAGGTAACCGCCCTCCACCACCATACCCATCCAAGTGCCTCTGTTCTAATCAATCCGTAAAAATATAAAATTATGCAATAATCTGTTTGAAATTGCTACATCGCGAGTCGGTGTGGGGTTTGGTGAGCGAAGCGAGCAGACGTGGAGCTCTTACTCTTTCTATAGACCCCTTATTTCCTTACAGTTATTTATAAAATGAACACATATCACAGAAAGTTTCTAAGCTCAGTCACCGATTTAAATTATGCAAAAATTTAGACTGAAGTTGTATTTATTATTTACACAATTAATTGTATAAGTATTGTAACCGGGTATAAGTCTTTTACTATTCTAACCGGGTATAAGTATTCTAAGCTGAAATAAAATTTTCGTTTTGAGAAATTTCATTAAATTTACATTAACATATATTCAAAATGCCGAAATCATAATTTAAAATCTAACGCATTTGTTTGAATTTGAAATGGTATTTTTTTTTTAGATTTTTATTTTAAAATGAGTCTTTTCTAATATTTCCCAAGTACAGTACTTTGGCTGTAGGGTATAATTATGTACACATACACTTTAAGCCCTCTTCACGTTCGCACGTTTTGACGAAATGAGTCATGGAGTGTAAACACAGTCCGAAAGACTTGCCCCTAATGTAAAGTCCCGACTTTAGAGACATTACAACTCCGAGCCTAATTTGAATTTCCTCTTTACAGTCGACGCTTGTCTTCTAATGACTTTCCCCTTGTTTTCGCGGGCTTTTATCATAGCTTCAACTTTTAATTATTATAGAGGAACAGCTATTATAATACTACACGATTACTTCCTCCACGGAAACTGTAGCGATTCTGAGTGAAATATTCTATTGCAAAATGTTTCAAAATTAAAATAAGGGTTGCATTATTTTTTGGTAATTTTTGGGACCTTACCTTAAAAGGGAAATTCTAGAAATATTTTACCACAAATTTTGGGTTGCTTAAGTTTGATTCTGCAAAAAATAAATAAATACTGGTTTAAATTTTTACTTTACTCTTTTATTTCAAAAATATCTGCTTTACATTCTTAAATATCAGATAGGCGAATAGTCACATTATGGTAATCTTTCAAATTTCAAACCTATACTATACAGTATACTAACAATGTCAAATTTACTATAACCATTTAAAATATTACAACTTAACATTAACTTCTATAATTAAAATAAGCACATAATACAATAACCCTAAATAAGAAGGGTATTACAAATTGGTACTTTTGACATATATATTATTATTTTATATATTATTTCGTTAGTTAATTTTATGTATCGGCCCATTTCGTCGTTATTTTTCAACCAATTTGTACAAATGAAGTGTAATTTTAAAAGTTTTACACTGCAGATTCACACCAGAATACAAAATATCACTGTATTTAAAAAATAAATAACGTATAAAATTTACAAAATGTTATTCAAACGGGACTACAGTTTTTGTAGGAACTATCCCTTAGTTTGGGAGAACCTGTTAAAGTGGGCTCATGACAAATTTGGCAATTAGAAGTTGAGGTCAACATTGAATGCTTCCCAAAAATATACAATTTTTAATTCCCTTCATTTCTGTTTGTAAAAAAAAATACAAAATATAAGGTCTTAAAACTACCCATGTTATTTATACGGATGAATGTTTGTCTAGAATTCGTTCAATGTGAGAGAATCATTCAACGGACGCTAATAACATATCAATTTGAAGTTTAAACTTTACCATACTCCATACTTGGCAAAAAT
>JAGFPH010000300.1:275053-300612 GCA_018207615.1 Philaenus spumarius | reverse complement strand
ATATAGGTGATTGTCTACTACATTTTAAAAAATGTAGGAGATTGTTTACTATACTGGAAAATATAGTCGATTATTTACTATACAGTATTTAAACAATGTAGGCGATTGTTTACTATATTGAAAACATATAGGTGATTGTCTAATATATTGATAAAAAGGCGGTTGTCTACTATATTGAAAAATATAGACCATTGTTTAATATGATGCAGGAAAAAATAACAATGATTTAATGTTTTCCTGTAAAGAGGAGATTTTATAATAATTGCATCTATTTTTATTTGATGTAATTAACTTGCATATTATTTTAAACATTTTTGAGTGCTTTCTACGAGTGCTTTTTGAGTGCGTTGCAAATTCAAGATCAACAATAATTAAAAGTGCTATAGTAGGCCGAGTAAATTTTCCTGTACCGCGGACCACCACCAGCGGATGAATGAGAGGAACCGGTTGTATTTACGGCGAGCGAAGCACGTGGTTTACTACGTCACAGAATGTCAGGTGAAGCCGAGTTGGAAGTCAGTCTGTGGATAGAGCTCTAGGCCGAAGTGATGTGTTTCTCCAGGCTCACGCAATCAATCTTCTTTAGGATAACCTAACTTTGCGTAAGTTATTTATTATTTACTCATAATCTTTAACACGTGCATCTACAGCCCACTCGTAAATTATCTACTCTTAGATGAGAAATCCTCAAAAAACGCAGTGTAGGCCTTTCTTTTGTTGTATTTAAAAATAATGTTTGTTGGATCTAATGAAACAAATAAATTTAATATTTAACTTTGCTGTAAATCAGAAATAATCTTTGAAGATGTGAAACGCAATGTCTTACATAATAATAATAAAACAGTAAAGCTGGTTATTTTTGTTTTTTTATAAATGATTTCTTCTTTATAAATAAAATTTTGCATACGTGTTTTTTAAAGTTGACCTGTGCTATTATCAGTATACAAGACACTAGTTTCACCCTTTTTCAAAATGTCGGTCTTGTTAAAGTCAGAAATTTGAAAACATATTAGCAAACTAAAAACTGTTTTCGATTCAAATAAATTTATTCTTCCAATATTAACTTATCTGTCCAGAAGATAATCTGTTAACAATAGGGAATAAATGCTATCATAAATTGTTGATTGTTTCACTCCATTACCTAGTCAAGATATATGTTTCATTGTGTTGTCGCAAAAATGCAATTACCTCTGTGTTTTTATTTGGTATTTTCCTTCTTGTAATCCAAGAAATTATAACACTTCATCTGTAATTGAGATAATTGAGATTGAAAATCGACATAACTTGGGTTGGTATGTAGAACTGTTGCCTATGTCATGCACAGCCCCTCCATCTGTTTATGGGAAAACGCCGCAACTGATAGGGTCTGTTTTACTACTTACGCATATTATTTAAAAATCTATAGAAAATGTATTCCATTCAAGTAAAATTAAAATTAGAATATATTTTCTTTTTCAGAAATGTACAGGGAACAATGCTACATAATATTTTTGATAAATTTTCTCCCTTTTGTTTTTAAGTTCCAAACGGGAATATTATTTTTTGTAAAACGAAAGTTCCAAAAGTAGGGCTTTTAGAAAAAGACAAAACATTTGTTCGTGAATAAAAAATGTAAAAAAATGTAACAGAACAAGTTCTTTACTTGAAACTATAAAACAAGGTTTACTAACTTTTTTATGAAAAATTGTAAAAGCGAATAATTTTTTAAAATGACATACATATAAAAATTTATAGACATTTCAAAATACAAAAATGCTTTTTGTATAGGTATTTTATAATATTATAGAAGACAACATATCCTAACAAATTTGTTATAATTTTTGGGTTTGTGTATATATATTTTTTGCCGCCAGTACTTTAGCTGTCTCGAGAAGTACTGGCTTTAGGCTATGTCATAAGATTCGAAATGTATATTTGGTTGCTTGATTGTTATAAATGATAGAGTAATGAACTGTATATCACGTGAGAATGTGACGAGTAAGATGATACATAATACAACTTATATAATATTATGTTTGATGTACAAAACGATGTTTGAATCAATCGACAGTTAAAACTGTTGCTACCAGTTTTAGGTAGTAAGTAAAGAACAGTTGTGCTAAACATAAATAGCTGTAAGTGCTAGGGATTTTCGCGTAACAGTCTTTATACTTTAACTTATGGACCCCCCCCCTCCATGGGCCTGCTACTAAATAAAGGCATACAGGCACAATACGGCTGTTCAAGTTCCATACAAATCCCCAAAACTTGTTTGAATATAGTTATGTAACATTGAATTAATCAACAAGTATATTTTATTATAACATTTAATTTGTACAATTAGTTTCTCTATTTGTCTTCAATAAAACTTCAATATGGGAGACACTTGGGTGCTTTGACAACCCTCTTTCTTCCTCATTAATGTAATATTACTTCAAATTCTGACTTTATAATTTTTTTTTAATTTTAAAATGAATCATAAGGTAAGATGGTAAATAACATTAAATGTTTATTTCAAATTATTAGGTTTATGTATAGTAGGAGTTATAACATTGGTTGAAAGAAGTATCACTTAGGCCTACGCGTAAACAAACCCTAATTTAATAATTAGAAATATAAAAAACTTTAAGGTATGAAATCAGCTGTTAATGGAAATTCCACAGAAAAATAGTCTACTTTGAAGTAAACAGTTAGTTGATAATTGTATCAACAATAAACATTTGCAATGAACTGAGCTATGCAGTAAGCTATAGGAAGAAACTTTCTTTTTTGTTGATGTAAATTTCCATACTTTCCCCAATAGCTTTAGGCCATATTGAAATAAAATATTTATTAGATTGATATAAAATATTTAGGTTGTGATGGCACAGTTTTCATGTTATTTTATTTGGAAACCAGTTGAAATAATGTATCTAGATAATTTTTATAATTTTAAATAATTTTAATAAAAAAAGTCTGAAATAAATGAACTGTTATAAGTATAACAAGCATAGCCAATGGATAATACCAAAATTATTCTATAGTAAAATTGAATAAATTATAAATCGGTTTAAAAATATACATTTTTAAGGTTGAGAATCGCAAATTCATTATAATTAAAATTTTTTTTAAATAGGTAGTTTAAAAAATATTTTGATATTTAGGATAAGGGTCTGTTGAATAAAAAATAAGCAAAAGCTTTAAGCATTTAGTCTTAGCTTTAGCTTTTACTATTAAGTCAAAGCTTTTAGTCTTAGCACTTGGTTAAAGTGAGGTGAATAACCTTTAGCTAAGGCTAGTTATCAAAAGCTGGAACATTTTAGCTTAAAGCTTAAAATCTGTCATATTATGTTGTTTGAAACAATTTAAAACAGCTGTTGTAGTTTGAGGATTGATGTTATTAGAACTCATTAAATAGGCTAGTACAAAATTTATAGCTCTGCCGATGAAGAAAATATCACAACAAACGAAATTTTAAATCAAAAAATGTTTTTTTAAATTTATTGGTTTTACTTGCATTTTTATTAGGCCTATTTAGTACTAAATAATTAAAGATTTCAAATTAATTTGCATTTTTTAACAAAATCACGAGGGGGTTGATGATGATATAGGCCTACCCTTGAACTGTTCCCTTACCTAAACCCAGATAATAATAATATAAACTCTTGCTATTATTATCTCTGCCTATAATAAACCTAACCTGTCAGAGGTTCAACATATTATTAAGTAAACTATGATGAACTCGAATGAACAATCAGGAATTACATCGTCATAAATTCCTTAACAAACAAAAAGGAAGGCATGTTAAAGAAGGAAAGGCAGAGAAACAAAAGATTTAACCGTAAATCAACTTCAACGGAATTTGATTTTGGATCAATTAAAACTGACAAAGCTGCAAATTGAGCAATCAGAAAATTAACAATGATTGCATTTCTGCACCAAAAAATGAGTTATGCAGTTCCAATTGTAGAAATGACCTCGGACGAATTTTCACTTCTGTATAATAAATAAATAACGTAAAGTAACTTTAAATAAAAATACAAATTTAGGCCTATGTGTGTTAATTCATTTCAATTTGGATATTTATTCTAATAGTTTTTAGTATGAATTCACGTAAGTTATTCTATAATCATATTGTTTTTTTGCTCGAATTGGCATAAATGCATCCATTTAAATGTCAAGGTAACAACTTTAAGTCACCAGGAGGGCATACTGAAATATATTCAAGCTTGCACTAAATATTTTTAGCTTTAGATACATATTATTCACTTTATTTTAAGCGTTAGCTAGGAAAATTAGTCAAAGCATAAAATTATTAGACAAAGCTTTTAGTACTAGCTATTGCTTATTTTTATTCACACTATTTTAAGTAATGACTTAAAATTTTAAGTTATAGCTTGTGCTTATTTTTTATTCAACAGACCCAATAGATTCCGTATTTTAAAAGGAAAACGATTAACCCTTAAATGACCACTCTTTTGTCTGTCTGTCTCTGCTGGGAGGATAAAGGTATCTCAATTTAATTGTTATAAAGCATGTTTAACTTAGTTATTGTAACATAAATAATTAGTTATCAACTCCTATAAAAGCGAATACACGTGCATACGATCGTGTGTAACAAAAAACCCGTTTTTCGTGCATCTATACAGGCCTACTTGACATGTCTGGTGCAAATTTGTTTGAAATCGATCGAATAGTTTTCGTTCTACCTTTGTATACATACAGACATACATACATAGAGACATACAGACAGACATTTTGTAAAAACCACTTTTTTTACTCAGAGGGTCCCAAAACGGATATTTCCACAAAAACTCAACATCGATTTTTTTTGCGATCACTATACTTTCTCTATACTATAGTATAGTGAGAAAGTAAAAGCAGTTGGTTGTGACAAATAATGAACTAGAGTAATTTTAAATTTGATACGTTTGTTGCTATGGTATTGAATGTAAATGCATTCAACAAGCGTGTGTGGGTTCAGTATGGGTCACAACTAGAATTGTGTTGTTAAGCTTTTGATTGCAACATATATGTTTGATCTGTTATAGGGCAAGGAGTGAACCCCCGTATTTTAATAATTTTCAACCCTTAAAATTCATATTTTGCAAAATCCTTTCTTAACGCACTTCTACATAGTGGCTTGAAGGTACCCTGCAGTTTTGGCTGGACGTTAATTACGAATCGGTCAGGCGGTCATTCAGATTATGGTCTGAGCTAATTGTAATAATGGCTTAGTATATCAGACAATTATAAATAAAATGCAATATAATAAATGTTGACTGAAATTATAAAAATTTTAAACTGTGGAATAAATACCTGTGACGGTTAGGCTTGCGAGAGATTTCCTAATCTAGTGATACATAAATTACTTGTAAGCAATAATATAAACACGAATTAGTATTTTTTACGCATACTCACGATCGTGCGACCACGTAATTCACACTGTAAATTGAATGGCCTGACATTAAAATCAGTCGCCTACATAATCTTCCATGATCCAAGAACTCGCATTCTTGACAAATCCCAGACACGTGATGTCAAACCGCATACAAACGAGTAGAAATATCTTTAGAATTATAAAATAATAAGAATACCTCACTAAACTCAAGAGTAACATTTTTATTAATTGTATACCTATTTCTTTCTAATTAAATTTAGTGAACAACTATTTCCGTATTAGCTGTTTTGTATTGACTGAATGACAGAATCAAAGCATAGAAAAACTATTGAAGATACAAATAAAACAAAATTGAAGGTATGTTCTTATGGGGTCGTAGACGTTCGCTGAGAAATTATTTAGCAACATTTTTATTTTATAGCTTGAAAATGGCAGAAATCTGAGGCTTCACTCACAGCCTTATTACAAATAAGACAGCCCTTCGGATCAAAAGCTTAACAACACATTTTTAGATTACACACGTGTCTTGAATAGATTTACATTCGTTTCCATATTAACCAATATAGCAAATTTGGAAAAAATTATTTATTTTTCACAACCAACAACATTTTTAAGGTTAGGTTAATATAATAATATACCTAAAGCATGGGCCTTGTTCGATACACGTATGACTTACCATTTGAAAATAATATTTTAAGTTATAATACCCATGACTTAGGGATGTGGTGGAAGGGGATGGATATTTAAAAACACTCGAAAACTACTGTTATTAGTTTCAAATCTATAGCTTTCAAGATAGCTGAGATATAGGCTATTACAGTGGTTCTCCAAAAATATTGTTATTATTAGAATATTCAGAAAAAACTAACAATTGTTCCGTAGTAAAGCACGGGCATTCAAGGTCGTTAAATAATAAAAATACAAACAGTCATAAATTATCTTCCATGCAAAAATACGTTAAATTCTGTATTAACTACATCTCCGTGCTTCGTATGGCGATCACCATGCTCATTCCGCTTGTACAATTTGTAGCCTGTACATTATACTTTAGATAGAACGTTTTACTTTATTATATATAGACAGAACACAACACAAGCTTACATAAGATTTGGTTTATTTAATAGTAAAACGAGTCCATCCAGTTTCCTTCAACGATTCAAGTTGATCATTCATAAAACTTATTTTGGGTTTAAAATTCATTTTTAAGTCTAAATTTTATTGATAATGGTCCAGGCTAGGTCTAACGTAAAACTGAGTTAAATCCTTTAAGCTGGTGTCTGCTTTGTCTGTTAATCTGCTCAGATTTGTTCAAAATCATATGTTTATTATTCTAAAGTGAGTACTATACCGGAAAAAATGTAGGTCTGTTTTCTCTACTGACAAAGTCAACAAACTTTTTTTGTGTTTGATTATATCTCAAATGAAAAACTGATAATAAATAACAACCTGGCCTTATATCACTGTGAGTACTTGATTTATGTAAACGTATGTAAAACATGTAAGTTTAACTTGCCGAAAGTTTCTGTAATTATAGAATGGCTTTAGTTTCGCTACTATAGACTACTGTAGATTGGTTGATACGACAACTGCTTGCATGGTAGTAGCTCCGGTGTATCTTCGGATGAACACAAAATAAAATATTGCCTTCATTCAGCTAGTTCACCCGTGAAGTTTCTGTAATTGCTCATCGAAAATGCGAACCTACAACTACTAAATAACGTAAAGAAAATTACACTCTTTACTACTTAAAAACATAAAATAAGACAGTAACACGATAAAATATTTTATAGCCTACAATTACTAGTAATCACAAACTAAAATTGTTGCATGTTGTCAAGGTCAAATTGAACTCATTTACATATGTTATGGATAGAAAGAAGAATCATGCACAACTCGCTTGGCAAATTAAAATGACAGGAGTTATGCAACAGTTAATTGTCAAAACTAATTTACTTAATCACTCAATATTTATCCAACACAATACATTTACCAATATTCGCTACTGCTGTTATGGATGCTGTGATTAGTTTTTAATTTGATAAATGTTACGTTACTAAACTTCACCAATTCCTTGCCACAAACCAAATTTTAAAACTCTGATATTAACTCAACACGCTTTATTAACTCCCCATTTTATCAAATGTCCAATCATTTGATGAGCTTCTGGCAACAACCCTCTTTCCGGCAAAAAAGTAAAATTTTCTCATTTGGGGCAATTAAAGGCCATATTCGTACACTGGTTTTAATGACATTTAATTACAGTTAAAGGTTTAGGTTGTATGTGCTCATCTTTAACACGTTTGATCTTTCAGTGTTAATAACACACCGTATTTGTTTTTCCTTAAAAACAATTATTTCACAATTTACTTAGAATTTTTAGCAGCCGTACCTAGCTTCGCACGTCTTATAAAATAACAAGCTTTTCTCAAACAATTTCCGGAAATCAATGATTTGTGAAAATTATAGGCCTACTTAATTTGACCAAAGAAAATACAAATTACGTCTACTAATTGGTACGCTATTTCAGAATCTCTTTCTTATATAAATTTAATGTTACTAGCTTTACTATATTAAGTAAACATTATTTATCTTATAGGTTAAATTTTTAAATGCTCAATCGTTCGCATTAATATATTTCTAAATTCCAAGAAACATGTAATTTTGAAACCAAACACATTATAAAATGTTTCATTTCAATCGTGTAAGTAATTCGGTAGTTACGATCGTCACAAAGAACAACGACATTCTTGATGCGCAACATTTTTAACAAAATAAAACCAATTCTATGAAGTAATAACCTTACATACGCAACAATAATACAAAAAATAGAAATAAACATTATTTCTGACTAATATTTTGCCCTCTCAAATGGAAGGTTCGATAACGCAACGGACAGAGGGGTGGACGTTTAAACGCAGAGTTCAGGCTCATATAGGTTCTAATCTGGTTACCGATGTAGTGTTTTTCCTTGCATTAGCTCACAGCCTGGCCTTGGACACAATGTAGTGGCGTTAAAAAAATATGTTTTCTTAAATACAATTGTAAAAGGATGGATCGTTTCGCTTCGTCGATGTGAAGATATGATATAGAATAGAAAAACAATATTAAATAAAGCGTCCTTTCAAGTTTTTGTTACGCTTTAACTCTTGACAATAGATAGGAAACTGGTGTCCCAACAAACAATAAGCTAGTGTACAGCATATTATATTCTACAATAATATAATTATGCACCTCTCAAAGCCTCATCACTATCTTTTAATACTTAATAATATCAGTATCTACAATAATATCTTACAATATACTAGAAATACACCTTGTTTGCTTCGTTCGCCGACGCCGGAAGCTGCTCGTGATCGCAGCTCGCTTCCAATTTACACTCGCAATGAAGAGAAAGGAAACAGATTATTGTATAATCTCATATTTTCACGGTAATGATGATTGATTAGAACATAGGCACTTGGATAGGAGTAGGGTGGCAATCTATAGTAAAATTCAACTCAGAGTGAGGCGGAAGTTCAAGCCTACGGAGGGTCAGCACGGTCGACTGGTTTCCGCTCCACACCTACCTGAATTTTACTTTTTATAGTAGCGTATGCAGACTTTTTTTATAACAAGAAATTATAAAAATGAATCACATAACGTTGTGTATCGTGGTCGTCAGTTTATTTTGATACCAAATTTGAAGTAAATCGGTAAATGTTGAGTAATTAAATAGCATAGCTTTTAATGTAACTAAAAACTATTTAATTACTCAACATTTACCGATTTACTTCAAATTTGGTATCAAAATAAACTGACGACCGCGATACACAACGTTATGTGATTTATTTTTATATTTTCTTGTTATAAAAAAAGTCTGCATATGCTACTATAAAAAGTAAAATTCAGGTAGGTGTGGAGCGGAAACCAGTCGACCGTGCTGAACCTCCGTAGGCTTGAACTTCCGCCTCACTCTGAGTTGAATTTTACTATAGATACTTATGCATGATCAGAATTTTGCGTGCATAACAGGATTGTTTTTTGTAATAGATATGTCCAGGCATCGACTCTATCTATTGATTTTCTCGCTAAGATGAAAACTGCTATTGTAAGAAAACATTAATTAATTAATGGCTTTTGTTGCGTGGGCTTTTTTGTAGGTCTGCTAATTTTTAGGTCTACTGTCAATATTTCTTCAGATTGCTGTTATAATAACAGTTTAGCCAGCTTATGAAATAAAAGGCTACCTAACTGAGGTTTTTATCTAAACACTTTACTATTTTAGTAATTGTTCTGCCCCAAAAGAAGTTGGAGTTTGACTCGCTTACAAGCCAAGGGTTCCGTACCATCGGGGATTGTAAAGTTTGATCAAAATAGCAACAATTATTAAACTCTTTATATATTCAATATAGCGAACTAACCATCTAAATAAAAACAATAACCAGTTAATAAGTTATTCATCAGTCGTGTGGACCAGTGAAAGCAAGCGAAGCCTCCCAATCACAGTATTATGTTTAAAAGAAAATCTCATTTTTTAAATAGTTTTTCAGAAAAGTCTGGCTTTGTTATATTTTCCAGTAAAGTAGGCCTATATTAGTATCTCTTTAAAACTTTTTAGAAATTTTAGCTACTGTATGCCTATTATTGGATACTACGTATTAAAAAAAATTGTTTTGGAGTTTTTAATAAGCTCTTTCATAAGATACCTCCATGACAGTATCGCAAACAAATTATTTTGGGTTACCACATTTTGCCCCTCAAAATGTATAGTAAAATATATATATATTTTTAATTCTGGAAGGTAATTCATATAACTGAAAGGGTGGGTTAATGGCAATTTCGGAATAGAAAAAAACGTACAATCATACTTGAATTGAATCCTATTTACGCAGTTAGATAATAGTAGGACAATAACTAACCATTACAGTTTCAAACCATCAACCATAGTTGCCTTTTCAATTTAATATTTAACATTAGTAACACATTAGACCGTGTAAAAGTACCAACTACGAATGCGATTTATCTAAAAACTGCACTAAACACATGAAGTTCATTACATAGTACGTATTGTATAATAGAATGTATTGTACTTTATGTAAAACATAAACTTTACTTTTCTCTGTTGGCATTTTATCACATCAAGCTTAATGCATTTCATAACACTAATGAATTGGGAGTGATGAGATCAGACTTTAATGTATTACATCATGTCAAATTATACGTTTTGCTTTTTCATCATTTAATATTTCTTTTTTAATTTCATCTAGCATATTATTTTCTCTGTAATTTTTTTCAAAATAAAATAGTTCATTTTATCTATATACCATATTTAAAAGAAGGAAAATTTGAGTTTGTATGTAGGCTATGCCTGATTGTTTATTATGATTTAACTAGAACACTACATTCAAGTTTAATTATTACTGATTCGTTAAGCATGGTTGCATGGCTACTACTATTCGACGTGCTTTTTCATAATGGGACAGAAGTGACGTAAAGGTTGTTTTGAGTGACAATTATAACGTTGGCTAAACCGTTAAAAATACACAAAAACAGTAAGAGGAAGAAAAGCTTACAATGAATAGATCTATAAAACAATACATTTTGAATATGGAAGAAACAAACAATTATAACTTTACATGTCTGCCTATTTTTACAAAAAGGAATTGATTTCACCATTTTGAAGCGTGTAGAATTTAATTTTTCAAATTATTGTATGTCCTCTAGACAGAACATCAACTCCTATAAAAGCGAGTTGTACGTACGTGTGTATCATTATGATATAGCAGCTGATTTCACCCATATCTGTAATACTAAAACCAACTTAGCAAAGATTATACTTTGGGGTTATGTTTACAACTTCAAACAATATGCATTGTGAAGTTGATTTTCTTAAAAGATGAGTTAAATAACTAATATAGGCTATAATACGTTATAAGATGTGTTTTGAGATTATAAAATTAATATAAATACACCATTTTATCATCAATATGTTTTTTATACAAATTTAAAGAAAAGATAAACGGTACCAGGAACTGGCACATACTACTTTCTCACAAACATATTAAAATTATTAAACAGATTCACTGTGACTTGTAGGGTATTATTATTATTATCTAGAGAGAATAGATTTCGAACAAATTTGCACCAAACACTTCAATTAGGCCTTTATAGGTGTACGAAAACAGGTTCTGAAAAATTTTGAAAAACAACCCCCTTTATGGCCAAACCCCCGAAAAATCTGTTATTATTATTTTTATTAGCTAATCGAGAATTTTTAGAAAGATGTGGTTTTTTGCATATGGTAGGGTACTTTAAAGGCCACAAATAAGCCAAATTTTATCAAAATCCTTAGAGACGTTTAAAACAAAATAATAATAACTGATTTTTTGAGGTTTTTTGCCAAAAATTGGGTTTTTTTTTCAAAAATTTTCAAAACCGTTTTTCGTGCATCTACACAGGCCTATTTGACATGTCTGGTGCAAATTTGTTTGAAATCAATAGAATAGTTTTCGCTCTAGCTTTGTATACATACAGACATTTTGTACAAACCACTTTTTTGGATTCAGTGGGTCCCAAAACGGACTTTTCCACAAAAATCTCAACATCGATTTTTTTGCGATCACTATTATAATACTTTTTATATGCTACTAGCTGACCCGGCAATGTTTCGCTATTGCTTAATTTGAAACTTTGAAAGACTGTAATTCGTATCCCTGAGGGCCGATGTAAATTATAATGGGATTCTGCTCATTGCTTGATTTACCTAACCTAAAATTATATTCAGTTTTTGATCCAAATCAGTTGTTGATCAAAATCAGCTGTTGATCAAAATCAGCTGTTTTAAGCTTTTCATACGAACAGCTGTTTCTGATAAAATCAAAAGAAATATTTCTTCTTCTTCCTTAAGATTGACCTTCCATAAGATTAACATTGAAACTTTGAGGGCCACTGGGGCGTAGCCCTAGTGTCCTAGGACTTTGGTAAATGGCCTAAAACCTTCCCAGGGTTAACCTGTGTTACTATGCAAAATTTCAAAGCAATCGGATGGACGGTTTGGTAACGCATAAAGGACAAACATACAGACAAACGTACAAACATACATTGAATTTTATATATATAGATGATAGTATAGTGAGAAAGTAATACCTATTTGATTAACTTCAGAAACATTCGTACACCTAAACAGCTGATTTCTCCCATCATCTGTAACACTTAAACAATCCCAGTATAGATTATATTTTGGGGTTATGTTTACCAACTTCAAACGTTATAATTTCAATATAAAATAAAAATCAACTACAATATGATATTTTAATATAATAACGTATGTAAATAAAAATGTTTAACAAGTAGGCCTACAGTTTTATAAGCCATGTATTGTACACATTTACCGAGTTAAAAACCCCCGTCAGCATAGTTGTGTAGGCCTAGATAAGTTTTTAATGATTGGTTTTTTAAATGATGTGTATTTTGGTATTTCTGATGTGTATCTAATTAATCAGACTGTGATTTTTCACGGGGGCTTACTAGTAGGCCTACGTATGTAAAACCCGCCAGCTATTTTGATTTAAGTGGTCTGAAATTAGTTTGATTATCAACATTTTGCTTTTATCGTATTACAATATGACCGTACAAATGTTTAACTACCCCTAACTCTTTTAACCTCCTTGAAGCGAAAAAACGAAAATGAAGGCCTATTAAGCTAATACTTGAGATTCCGAAAATGGATTTAGAAAAATTTAAATAAAATTAAGTTTAAGGAAAATGTGTTTATTTTATTCATTTTTTAATAATAGAACTCACACAGCTGCTTATACGATCTGAAAATAAATTTCTTTACATAACATTTTTTTTTTAAATTGTACGACTTAAGCAATTTATTTTATTAGTTCAGTTATGACCACCCTCTCCACAGTATGAGAATTAAACAGGGTTTAGTAATCTTTACAAACAAATTTGTAAAAGGAAGCAGGTTTCTTTTCAGTCACCAAGTACAAAGATATTGTTATCTACTATGTTTTATCTTGCTGCAGGTACGACAGTAGAATACACCCCAGCGGCTTTTATTTGAAAGTGCAAACACGAGTTACCGTTTAAGTTTATTTTTAATTTAATTATTGCTCATAGTTGGTAGGTGTGGTATTAAGTAACTGTAGTTTGGAGTTGTTTCTAGTTTGATAATTTAGTTGTTCTTTTGATACGATTTAACTGTTAAACTACTTATTCGATCGAGGTGAAATATTTAACGAAGTGTTAAACATATTTTTCCGAAACGGTCATATTTCATTGCATCTGTCGTGAAACATTCGATTGACGTACGTCGACACAAAGAAAAAGATTCAAGGCCTAAACAGTTATTTAATAAACAATAGAAAGAACAGGATAATGTTTCATTTCATGAATAAATATATACTGTAAACCCCTTTAATAAAACACGTGCGTAATTTACAGGAAGAACCCAGCAACGTCACTAGTATGACGTTTCCCCAAAAAGTAACCCTCAAACGCCTTTCTATCTAAAATTTTCTTATGTAAATGAATCGCACTTCTGTCTTAAGCCTCCGTACATTCTCGAACCAGACCTCCACGACTATTATAAACTATCAATTAGCTATTAGTTAAACGAAAAAAGCAAATACAATGGGTGAAGAATCCGTTTAAAACACGAAACAAAATTTCTCACGCAAACTTTTAAAAAGAATAAAACAATTAATGATTTGTAAATTCTTAAAAAATAAAAATAGGCACGGTGTTTTCTTTCAGTGCCATAATGTGCCAACAAATGCGTAATAACAACTGGAGCCTGGCTGGACAGCACTCTCAGAGCAGATCAAAGAATATTGGGGCCCCAATATCGAATGTTGGTTTGAATTGATCTGACGACAAGCACATTATCGAACACACTCCAAGACTACCACTTCTCAGCCACTGTTCTGGTCTGACAGTGTGTAGAGAGAGGGTTTAGCTTTACATTCCGATTTACTTAAATTGATACGTCAACTTGACTTCATTTTCTCAATAATTTCACTGTATCGGTCAATCCTAATTGTTTTTTAATTTAGCATCAGTTCTATATTTTGATACACTGGTAACTTCTTCTTGAGTAATTTCATCACAAAATGCAGCAAAATAAAAGAACGTCATGAGAAGAGATGAAACAATTCAAACTTTGGCAGTCATTAGCAATTGAAAGCTACCTTGATGTAGACTATTATGAGGAGTCACGGTTTAATTGTTAATGAGATCACCAACTGAACGAAATTGCAAATAATAGTCTCAGAAGCATTTTATAAAGACTATGTTTGATAGATGTAGACACGTAATTAGATTAACGCAACTGAGCAAAATAAGAATTATCTTAAAGGAAAATTGAAAAGCGTAAAAAACAGTATTCAGACTTTGTTAATTAAATTGAGGAATTCAAGAACAATAGATTCCTTATTTTAAAAGGAAAACGATTAACCCTTAAATGACCACTCTTTTGTCTGTCTGTCTCTGCTGGGAGGATAAAGGTATCTCAATTTAATTGTTATAAAGCATGTTCAACTTAGTTATTGTAACATAAATAATTAGTTATCAACTCCTATAAAAGCGAATACACGTGCATACGATCGTGTGTAACAAAAGAGTATAGCGCATGCGCCACAAGCTGTAATACTTCAACAACTATGTGAAGCATTTAAGGTTATGTTTAAAACTTTTAGGTTAAATTTTGTGTTGTGTATATCATATATATACGTATATCAATAAGACGTTTGAAATAAGACGGCTTGAACTTTTTCAAATTACTTGCAATTTTGGTGAAGATTCTTTATTTTTACGGTTTGGGGATGTAATTAGGATTACGGGAAGCTTGATTACTGTCCTTTAAAACAATATCTAAAAAAGCAAAGAGAAATTTGTTGTTTTAAACTTGCACACAGTATAATCATACTTAAGGGATATTAAAATTTACGATTTCAACTTTTATATTCTTATTTGCCTTAGAATTAAATAATTTTATATTAAACGCCTTTAAGATTTAATTGTATTATTTTTTAGCAAAATTAAATTGAATTGCTTGTAATTGTCTTTACGAGATGTTATATGAACAACACAGAGCCAAGTAGATCCAGAAGATACTATCATAGTAAAAAGTATACAAATTATAGGAATCAATTTATGCACATTTAAAAATAAGTCTTCTAATCAATGTCAAAGATACATTATTTACATAAATAGTGACATAGTTGAATACACTATAACATTATTTGATTGTTACTTATATATAATCTGTGTACTAAATGTGTGTTTACGTGCCTTTTAATATTCAGAGCTGTGTAGCGAGAGGATTTATAATTAGCTGGCCTGAAAGATCCTGCCTGTATCAGGGCAGTATGTGCCCAGAAAATAAACTGTGCACCCACTATGTAGTATATATCAAAGTAAATGGGTTGGCTTCAAGTTGCTGAACAAATACTAAAATTTACAAATAGCTTCAAAGACATTTAGGTCCAGGTGGTAGGAAATGAAGCACAAAGGCTCTGTATTGAACCCATAGTTGAATAATCAAGGTGTTTATTCAAATATATGGGAAGCGTTGTGGCTGAGAGGTTAAAGCTGAGGGTTATCTATTTACCTGAGCTATACGCTGCTCCCCTCTCTTCACTGGTATAAAGTAAAAAAGTTGAATAACAAAACACACATCTATACCTTGTTTTCATTTGTTTTAAAAATATAACTGGTTTTATAAGTAGGCACTTTGTGTTATACGGCTGCATATTGTTTATCGTTTTTTGCTACCTCATACTGCTAGTTTCCAAATAAACCAGTTGCACCTATGTGTTGCAGTTTCTATCTGTTGCACCTAGCCATATAACGAACACTCCAACATAAACTTACATTCTCCCTTTATAATTAACGAAGTTTTTCCTAAAAACCTACAAAAGTACTTTACTATGCCCAGTGAAATAATATTAAAACTTCCTTTTCTTATAATCTTTTATTTTTAAAATACACTATACTTTCAAGGTAGGATACAAAGAGTGTTCTTTTTCCAACTTGGTTTTTATTTTTCTTACTTTTTTTGTTTGGCAAAGCACCCCCTCCACATGTGCGATTCGGCTCAAATGTGACATCTAAATGTTTTTCCACGATATAAAGGTCTCTAGTAAATTTGATTTGTTTATATTTATCCGAAATATTTAGTTTAAATGTAAACAAATATTACAAATGAATTATATTACATAAATTTTACTTTAAGTCCATGGCTTTATATAAATAATACACTAAGTTTTGAGGCAATTACCTAATTTCGTCAATTCATATTTTTAGCACTGTTAGTTTACTTCCTTCTATAAATAGATCCATTGAATATTTTTTTTAAATTCACCTGATAATGGCAACTTCACGGCGAACCATGTAGATTGGGAAACACGATTGTAAAATTATCTTTATTGTGAGTTTATAATTGCAATCCTTAATTAATCAATCGGTCTTCCCAAGAATGAGTTCAATTGGTGACGTATGGGGGTGACAAGCGCTGACTATGTTTTCTTCACTTGGAGCTGTTTGTTACACCAAGCGTGTACAAAACAAATAGCTGGATAAATAGAGTTTAATTCACAGTTCTAATAAATTATTTTCATAGATACAGACGATCAGACTTATTTACCATTGATAGTGTGCATGTCGGCGGGTTCAGGCAAGTGCCGAGAACGACTAGCGGCTTCGCTGGACAGCTGTTACTTCGGTTCCACGTATAAACACGATGATGATCAAGTTATGGTTATCTGAAGCGGCATATAAACCTATATTTCTTCGCGTGTGATTCTTCTCAACACGGTTTTAATATAGAAAGCAGTCTATTGCGTTTTAATGCTTTCTTCTTGTTATTTGAAGTTTCACTAAAACACAAGCTAAACTACAAAATTCTTGCTTTTGTGTGAAAATGGAACGTTTTATGTTTCAAAAATTTACTTATAACCTTCCGTCTAAGTTACTGTAAATACATATTTAGCTTGACTTGTGAGAAGATGTACTCGATAGAATAAATCTTGAATTCAGAATGTCACAATTATTAGGTTTATTTTTTCATACGCGTTTCAAAGACAATTTTCAGCTACAATGTGCAAGAAGAGACCAAAAGAAGCACGAAGGCACGAGCTAAAGAACACTAATAGGCCTGATAAATCTGCTTTGGCTGGGCATTGTTTAGATGAAAACTATAGTTTTAAAATAGAAAACTGTGAATTGTTGAAATTTAACTAAACGATTCACAATTTATGCTCGGGAAACTTTTTATATATATTAACACATAAGAATATTGTAACATAATTGTAAATAATGAATTAAGACCTGTACAAAATTCTATATTATAGTACAGAAATAATAAGATTAACACTAGTAAGATTAACACTAGTTTAGTAATTTTATTTAAGAGTCTGCTGTAGTGGCGGCCATCTTGGATTTTTATCCCGGAAGAACTATTTTAACTTTAAAACATTTATTTCGTTTATTTTTTATCAGAACATTGTTTTTAAGGTTTTATTTTAACCACAGTCACAATACGCATCCATTTTGCGTTTCACATTTCATTTGTCACGTAATTGACATTTTTCAAGAACCAATTGATTTTTTTTTCGATACATAATAAAACATTAATAATAATTAAAAATGAATCGCAAGCCGGAATCGCAATTTTATCAAGAATATTCAGTTTTTTCAACACTCTATTAACATGGATGGATTTATAAAATGGTTTTAAATGAGGTAATGTCAAAGCGCTCAGCTGCAAGAAATTGCACTGTTTAGATACGGCTATAGGGAGACGCGCTGGAGTCACCGGTTGCTTTTTCATTTACTTGAACAGACCCTAATTTAATTTTAGGCTGGTTAGAATAACCAATGACTACATATTAATGAAGGCCCTCATACACTTCAAACATTTTGCGCAAACCTTGGGTTTGTACAATTGGTCCATACACTATGTAACCGTTTGCGCAAACATTCAAAATAACTTTCAACTATTACAGTAATTTTTTTCCAAAATGATTACTGGTACAAAAATATATTTAAAAAAAATCATTACAAAAATTATTTATCTAAACACTGATTACTAATATTTATTAGAAAAACTGGTAAGTACAAAAATGTAGTTACAAAATTATTACGAAAACGAATTAGAAAAACTATTACAGAAATTTCTTTAAAAAATTATAACACAGATTTTTTTTTTTAAACTATTACAAAAATAATTACACAATTTTATAAACAAATAAGTAAATATAGATTTATGTGAAATATGGATTGTTTTAATTACGCTGCAAATCATTACAGTGTACTAACTATAAATAGATATTAACTAAACTAAAACAAAAATTATTATTATTATAAAAGTTGAAAGTGGTGTGTTAAAAGCACCATTTTCTTAATCTGCTATGTATGTTGAGTAGGTAAACATATTCCATGAAATTTAATAAAACTCATAATTCGTAATTGTTCATTTGGACTTTTTTTTACATATTTGATAGGTTCTTTTCTTCAATTTAATGAGCGAAATTCACGATAACATTGTTATAAAATAGTTGTTAAAATGAAATAATTATGTGAATGTTTATTTCACAGTATTTACTGGAGGAAGATTATGCAATACAAAACAAATATAGCCTATAGGCCTATACATTTTCAACACCCAGTTAAGAGTTAAACTAAATGAATATAGGCTAATGGTAAACTAATGATATATCAATGATTTATGTAGCATTTAAATATAATAATTTGACTTACTTTCATTTTAATTTAACAGAAGAAAATCACACCGAATAAATAGGCCTACTAGGAGAGATCTCAGAAATGTTTACCCTTGAATGTTTGGGCAAACACTACCATACATTTTAAACCTTGTTGTCAAGCATAAAGTGTTGCACAAACTTTTTCGGTCTCGACCGATTCGCTTAAAACGTTTACGCAAACAAAACTATAAGCCATACATTTCAAAAATATACAAGTGTGTTTGCGCCATCGGCCACTAGGATTAGTCAGTCAGGGTCACATGACAGTCGGACCTCTCTGTTTCTGCCAGCGACCAAGGAATACTATAGACTGGCAATGCTATAGTATGGCAAACTATAAAACAATCCTTGCCCTAGAATAAAAAATAAAACCACAATATCCTTATAAAATTAAAAACCCTTGTACCCAGAATTAAAAAAACATAAAAAGTATATTTACTGTCATAAGAAAGTAATTGTTTTTGTTAAATGGCTTCTAACTTTTTGCTTGTGCATTTTTGGTTAAGCAATTTACTATAGTGATGGAGTCTTACAGTTAAGTATTTCTTACTTATTGCTTTATTTATGCAACGCAATGTGGCATCGTATGCAAAAACAAAATAAGTTAGAATAGAAGCATAAGTAGCACAGGATATAACATATTATCTCACTATGTCTGTACTGCCTCAGACTGACTGACGCTCGGAAGTAGGGCAGTCAGACGTTTTCATCCCCACCACTCTAAGGGTGAATCGGCTTCAGGTCTTGAGCGACATTGCCAGTCTATAGTATTCCTTGGTCGCTGGTCTCTGCTCCTCTTTCCATCCTTGTCCCACACTCGGCTGGCAAAACGTGCCCTGAGAACAAATCACAAAATGGCGCACATTCACTTTTATACCTACTTTCTTGGTCTGAATCCTATCAATTTAAACTGTCATCTTATTAATATGTAGTCATTGGTACCTTACTATTGTAATGTTGTTTTAAGCCACGCCCCTTTTAGTTTTGTATACACATACAGTGTAAAACATTGTTAGGTAGTTTAAGTTTTATTGTGTTCTAGAAACATGTTTGAGTAAATAAACGTATTAGTTGTGAGATTGTGCGTTCTTCTGTCTACTAATTTGTGCTGAGTGATCTGTCATCTCTCTGAACTTTCTACCAATCTACATTTTTACTATATACTGCAATTAATTATATTTGAGGTTTACACTTTTACGAACTTTGATGTTAGTATACATTTATTTTTCAATTTCATTTTCAGATCTAACCAGACCAGTCTATTCAGAATGCCATGCTTGAAATTGACGTAGCGTTAAATGTTTCATCAGATTCATATAATTAGTTTTAGTGTTAAGCCCCTACACATAACAGTTCACTTATTAAACTACAACCTAACCACACCATAATAATTTCTAGTTCCGTCCTTTCTCATTTGTACAGTTTTTATTACATCTTAAACATTTTAATGTCTAAGAAGAAAAGGAATTGATAGAAATGTGTTCCTCAATGCCCGAATATATTATTATTTTGATTTATTAAGTAGTTTGTTATAAATAAGTAATTATGTAAGCGTTACATTTTCATTTGAATATCATGCGAGTATAAACTAGCTAGTTTTTAAAAGACACTTTATGTTTTTTTTTTATTAAGTATACAAGGAAACCGCTGACGAAAATAAACCCCTACCCTAAAATTGTAAGATTATATTTGCAACGTCTAGGTTAGATTTTATGTTGATTTTAAAGGTATAGGGTTATACAGTGGAGCCTTGATATTCGGAAAGCATAAATAATACATAACGCGAAATACTAGGTAGGACACTTTATTACTTGGAAGTCGTTTCATACATCTTCTCCCAACGTGTTAAGTAAATTATTGTTGTTTGTCATTTATTGTAAGTTACTGAATCTTATTTTGTAGGCCCATTAGAAATAATATTAGGCCTACAAATGCTTAGACAAACACATTGTTAGGCAAATATGTTATTTGTATACTATGTTTCATAATCCTAACAACCTCCGGCCCACCTTAGATCGCATTGTCAAGGTTCTATTGTAGCCTAGTAAGAATAATAATAGTTCGAATGTTACAAAATTAATTTGAATATAAAGTTGCAACAATGGTTACAAAATACAAAAGGCATTAATTAGGTTAATAGTATAAACATCTAAATAAATTTACTAAGTTTCTAACAACTATTATACTATTGGTTAAAAAGTACCAGCTAAACTTAAGTCTTATTCCTAAACGTAAACACAACTTAAAATTTGGAGAAACAAATTATTTCGAAGTATAAAATAATGATTTTTAATGAAAATGTTCTGTATTGCCGTTATAGATCAAATGTATAAAGGCTCCATTAGGGATAAACTATAATTTATTAAGAAATTACCCTTATGGGTAAGTTAAAAAACAAATATTTTTGGTTTATCCTCTTGTAAAGACCTTTATTTTAAAGGTATTCACATTGTATATGTCTGACTTGTAGATCTAAAGATATAATTAATAGAAACAAGTACTTTACATTTTTATAAACCTACCTTACGAAAACCCCTCACTACTTTCAAACACCTTAATTAAAATTATTTTTGAACGAAGGTGTAGGATTATTCACAACCTAAGATAATAAATAACATTAAATAAATATTTCAAATGTATGTTTATGATATATCACGATAACTTCCGTTCATAAAGGTTCAAAGAAACCAGCATGACTTAGACCTACTCTATGAGGTACATTACCTACAAATTTGAAAAACAAATACGTATGAATCAAATGTTAATGCAAATATTATTGTAAACAGCTTTTTATGCCAAAATGACCATCTTGAATCAGCTGATCTATGTATTTCAAACGAAGAAATATTTTAAACGGACCAATGTCATCTTTGTTTTGTTTATTCGTCTAAACTTCAAATTATATGTTATTTTCACTATTTTCCACCAACCTGAAGTCAAACCCTTTAGACTCCATTAGGGTCAGTATTTTGGTCGTTTTATGGCTCGGGAGCCATAATGCATTAACAATAATATAAATTTATCAATAATATTAAATTAGGATGGTTAATCACGTTTATCATAAGAAATAATCATTTGTTTTTTTAAATATCTCACTTTATCAATTCTTGTTGTCCTGTAACAGAATGACGAAGTAGGTTGTACTCTTTCAAGTCTAAGAATTAACGGAGAGATAACAAATTTAGATTTTTGAGCCATATTTTAAGCAGGGCTCTATAACAAGGGCTATACCATTTTGCTAATCCACGGTGACCCAGTATCGATCGCCTGTGACGTCACCGCTATGTCTCTACAGCAGCTGGGAATATTTCAGTATCGTTTACTCGCTGTTGTAACTCGACGGAAAAGCTTCAGTAAAATAAAACTTAATTCTTAATCTACATAAAGTACGGATTCTAACAGTATAAATAACTTTTATTTTAACAAGTATTTCGAATTTAATAATTGGAAATATTTGAGAATTATCACAGACTGAAATGGAAAAGTTACAAAGCGAGGAAATTTTTTATTTTTGGGTTACAAAAACAAACTTCCAGGGGAAAGTTGTAGCCAATGAGTTGATCTAAACTGTTCAATTCACCGATTTGTGATAAAATGATTACATCATTATGAAATCGTTTTTAAATGAGCGCGAGGTGGTGCCGCGCCGCCACTCCCGGAGTACTGTTGTTTGATACTTTAATATTTTCATCCTTATCCATTAGGTTTATGTACATATTGTTATTTTAATTTAATATAGTAAATCACTTGTCCCCAGGTAAATTATGCCAGCTATAAAAAAAGTAAGCATTTTATTTTAACATAAACTAATTATAATTTATAATTAAAATTTGATATTATTGAAGTGGACACAAAAAGTAAAGTTGGAGGTTACCTTTTAAAAAATAATATCATTATTACGTACACTCAACGAAATAAAATTAGAGATCAATGTTGGAAAAAGAAAATCGTAATTACGTAAACAAATTTTGTTTAATATTTAATTAAAAATATTACTTTATAACAAAGAAATATGATGTTTTTATTTAATTTGTTCATTGTTGTCTAATTTGTGGAGTACTTAAATGTATCTTTGACTGAAGCCACTTTTTAACTTTTTTATCCTCCATCCTTTTTGAAACTATATTTTTATTTACATGTCTAATTTTTATAAATGTTCGCACTCGTGCGTAAACTTGTATTGCTTGTAGACATACATTGGGATACTTTTCGACCACTCTTTTCTTCAATGTTAAATGATATTTTTTTTACGTAATTACGATTTTGAAACAATATCTTTATTTACATGTCTAATTCTTATAAAATTCTTATTTATACTAAAAATAAAAATGTTTATAGTAATACCGAGTTACTAAGGACAATATAGTAGACATAAGCGTTCAATGTGTATTTTTGTCAATAATTAATTGCACATTTTTATTTTCGATATTAATTTTTTAAAACGTAATTAAAAGATACCAAAATAACGTTATCTTCCTTATTTTCAATACGGGTGAAGATAACTTCACGATAATTAAAAAACTTTGTAATTGTCGTCAGAAAACAATCTAGCATTAATTACACTATTTTCCAGTTTGTAACTGACACCTGCTTCTTACAGCAGGAGATTGGAAAGGCAGTTTATTGAACGGCTGGACTTCCTCTTGTATAAAGAGATAGCCCGGCTACTACATAAAGTCATTTATCTTAATCCCTTGAAATAGTTGTTGACACTTCAGTCAATGTAGCAGATACTATATCATAATTTATCGACGCCACGACACGACGCGACGCGTGAGAAATCGTTCAGACCTGTTATCGGCCGGGGTTGCCTTTAACTTTTCATTTTATAAAATAAATGAATGTCAATGTTGATTTTGATTAAAGGATGGATTGAAAAGGCTTAGAAGTGTGTTTAGTAATCGTGTGTTTTGTGTTACGGTAACCGCTGTCGTGTTTCGACCCAAAATAAATTTAATTAGTACAGTTAGCGCATTATTTTCTCTATTAACCTTCTTCAATTTATTAAGTAAACATATTGTCAGGTCTATGTTTAAACACAATCATTGTTGCAAATGTATATTTTATTCTTATTTGAAAGAACCGTAGATTTTATTTATTTTTTTAACTAGCAACTGTTATCTATTTCACCCAGTTAATATGCAAATGTTATTTGTGCACACAATTTCATATAATAAAAGAATCAAACTGTTTTCACGGTATTATGAATTAAGATTTTAAAAAGACATGCATGCATCGAGGGTTCCATAAATGTTTCAAATTTAGGTCAATGGCTCCGTAGCTGTTTTAATTTAGATTAATGGTTTCATAGATATTTTAAATTTAGGCCAAGGGTTCAGTAGCTATTTTAAATTTAGGTAAAGGGTTCCACAGCTGTTTTAAAATTTGGATCAAAAGTTTCACACTTGTTTTAAATTTGGATCAATAGTTCCACAGGTGTTTTAAATTTAGGCCAAGGGTTCAGTAGCTATTTTAAACTTATGTTCAGGGTTATATAGCTATTTTAAATTTAGGTTAAGGGTTCCATAGCTGTTTTAAATGTAGGCCTAGGGTTTTGTACCACCAGCCGAAAATGTTTACACAAATGATATTAATAACAAAATTCATTCAACATGCAATGTGTTTTATATACCAAACCAACTAATAACAATAACAATGGCAAAAATAATATATAAATTAGTGGGTGTGACCTGTGTAAGAATGTGACTGCTCCTAAACACAAAATTACCGAACACTATATGAATGGAAATGTTTTTTTATTTATTTATTTGCAAAAGTTTGGGTTTGTTGAAGCTTTCTGTAAAGTATAACTTATAACTGCTTCTAACAATACTGGAAGACATCCGAAAGTAGAAAGGGAAACATGTTTTAGAGTAACATTTTCATGAATATATAAAAAAATAAATATCAAAAATTAAAGAACCTTGAATAAAAAAACTCTTTAGTTTTGTTGTCATAACGAAAAAATATATTCAAAGTAGAATATCAAAATTACAGGTCACACTAACCAAAAATGTACACACAGATTATGCAAAATTTCTGACTAAACAATTCTAATAATAGGAACAATTCAATAAACGGAACAGAAGTTTAAAGAAAAACTTATTATTTAAAGGCTTATTTAAATTACTAAAAAATGGCACCATTCTTTTTCTCTAAATTTAATTGTAGCAAGAGAATATTGATAAAGGTGCATGTCTATCTTATATAACCTATGTAAATAACAAAATAATTCGATCATGCAGCTAATCCGTTGAAGTGAGCGAATTTTCAAAATGAAGTATTAGAATTTCAACCAACTATTTCGGAAATTGGTCTATTAATGAAGGTGCTGAATATGTTTGTACCTCAGCCTCCAACTCCGACTCACGAACTCCAACTCTATTTGCAAGTTTACACCTTGACCTTGCGGTATCGGATTATGGGCTGTTTCGCTTCGTGAGTTTACA
>JAGFPH010000300.1:258402-269781 GCA_018207615.1 Philaenus spumarius | reverse complement strand
ACTATAATCGGTGCTCATTAACCACTTCCTGCCTTAGGTCTCACCATAAACGTCACTGCAACAGATCATCACTCCAATGAAAATTTGCTATTAACTACTACATTTCAGTAACCTTAATGCGTATTAACCCCCTGAAGGTTTCAAAAGACCGGTGGTAAACCGAAGGTAGGTGTGGAAGGATTTTTGACAATTCTTAGTCTAACCTCGTAAATCGTGGAAAGGAAAAAACATTGCTTACAATGTATATTTTAGGCTCTCGGATAATTAAGTGTATTGCCAATAATCTATGCAACCGCGAAATTACTGAAAAGTAAAACATTTTTTCAGTACAACAAAAACAGTGCTGATGTAGTAATAGATTTAAATGTCTGATTTGTAGAAAAATATAAAAAGTTAAAGGAGGCTGAAAACTTTAGTTCTTACAAACATGTTATATTTGCCCTCCATTAGGTATCAGGCAACTCTCGTAGCTTTGTTGAGGAACTTCGTACATATTGATAAAACGAGGTTGTTGCATGCTTCTGATGTACATAGGTCCGCAATGGTAGTAGTTGGCTCATTTCGGAAGAGGATTTCTTTTATCATTCTCGATAAACGTCGGGTGGTGAAAGTCGGGCAAGTAGGATGTGTATGAAAAGTTTGTCTTTCTTTGAAATAAAGCAATAGTGGCTACAGAGTGTGACTGGAACCACTGGGAACCAAGAGCTAGATTGCTAGTATAACAAAACTTCTTCAGATCTCTTACAAAAGGTTAAAGGATGTTCTCTCTGTCCATTGCTTACATTGAGACGCAATAAACAACTCTGTCTTCATTGCATTTAAAAGTTGGCTAGTTTGAATTATATTTAGGAATCTACTAACGTTTTGAAACCTTTCTCCTCAAAGATGATTCATTGCTATTCATTTTGTATAAAGACTTCTGGTGAAGGTTTTTTTCTGATACTGCAGAACTTGCTGAAGAAGTCTACGTGGTTTTTATTCGTAGCGACCGATTTTGAACGGCTTGCACACCTTTACACTGAGTCGAAACACTACCCGACCGAAACTTGTCATTAAGCTAGGTTACATACCTTAGGTACCGTTAACAGTTCTGTGTCCTTTATTTAGCCTCGACCGGTTTCGGAAGATTACACTATGCTTCCATTGTCAAGTCACAAGAAACACGAAACACGAATAACAAAAAGTACATCTAACATTAAATAAAACAACACATGTCCAACATTAAGAAACAAAAAACACACGACACACTTCGAACATGCTGGCCAACCGGTCGTACGGAACTAACCTCCAAAACTTGTCAACATACTTATCATTACTTGGAGTTTGTTTGACAAATCGTTCTTGAAACTCTACAGCAGTTCGCAACAACTAGAACCTCCTGAATGGTTTGAACCTGAGAGAAAATAATGCTCTGTGATAAAAACTATTTTGGGGGGTGGTAAGAACCATTACAGCGTCAACTAACCTCAAACAAGAAAGTGATAGTGAGCAACGTGTCCTGGCAACAATCAACAATGTAATCAGCTGTTCTAAAAACAAACTACATCTATTTTATTTTATTATTGTTTATTTTGGCTCATATCTTATACATCACAACTTTCCAAAACTACCAAGCGTACAGATTTATAAAGTATGTACAAATTAGCGATTGTGCATTTTTGTTTCTAAAACACGATAGCTTAGCTCGATTAAGTGATAACTGTTGAGAACCGGTTGGTTGTTTTTCTACGATTAACCGATGTCAATTTCGAGGAAAATGCCTTTCTTTCTTTCAAGAATTTAAGTATTTGCAGATTTAATGGAGAAGTATCAAGTGTCTACTGTTGTATGGAGGCTACAATGTGAGTGGCCTACGTAAGTACTCTCGCTTGGTAACTAATTAACCAACAATAACCGACTAATTAGGGCTAGCACTAACATTTTCCTCGGCAAGTATCGTAGCAGTGTTAAAAGAAATACAAACTTACAATGCGTGAAATTCGCTGCAGTCACTTAGTAGTGCCATTAATGTAAAGCGGTGGCGTAAGCACGGTTTACTCAGCGGGTAGAAAGTGTTAAATAAAAACTGTAATATACAGAGTTGGGTAAAAATGTCTCACATGCATTGTAATATGTTTGCTTCTATACTTTGATTTCAACTGCTTTAGGATTGAGAACCAAGCGACCGTAATGGGGAGTAGGGTATCGCCACGAGCTAGGCCTTTCAGGAAGGAGCGATTTCTGTTTGACATTTTAAAGTTGTTGCAAACAGGCGAACTGCTTGATGAATAACTATCAAAATTGCAACAATACGCCTATGCCTCACCACACCAACGCACTCAACCGATCCTAAAGCACTTTAAATAATTAAACTATAGCTGTTGGTGTAGACTTTAAATTACGGTTGTCTGTAGAGTATGCCAAAACACTCTATGTTTCAACATATACAGGCTGATTCTGTAATACACTAAGATCATTTAAGTGGTGGTCATATTGGTAAAAATAATGGACAAAATGTCCTATAAACTCATGTTCGTAAACATTTTTTACAAGCCGTCCGCCATTGTTTTACTAAATAATGTATATCTCTCGTACGCCTTAACCGACTGAGTTGAAGTTTTGTACTTTACACAAAGTCATCAATGTAAAGACCTAGTTTGAAAAAAATAACTTGTTCCAAATATCATTTTCAAAATGACAGCCATTTAAAACATTTGTATAAACATTTGTTAAGAGTAAATTTGTGTAGCCCGTTTAATTTCTTTTAGAATATTATAACTGTAAAAACTATCGAACAAAGGGTAAACGGTCAAACAACGTTCATCGTAATCAATGGGTCTTGCAAATTATTTATTGTTTACACTTTGTTCCTGTTTTATCCGTTAAAACTAAAAATAAGACGTACTAGAGATATACATTATTTATTTTGTAAATACAACAAAATGGCGGATGGTTGGTAAAAGAAGAGTTTCCGGACATAATTATTATAAGAAGTTTTTATTCTTTATTTTAACCAATATGACTAACCTCCGCCGTAATATATGGAGTTATCTCCGCCTATTACATATATTATTTACTATTTCTTTCTAAAACATGTTTTGCAGAAAGACAATATTTAATTTAATACGCCAGCAGATGTAAACAGCTTTGAAACAAATTGGTAATTAATTTTTGTCTTGTGTTTGGCAGAGTTATGGCGGAAGAAGCATACGTATTTTGATTTCTCTTCACTTAATATATAAAAAAAAAGAATCAGTTTTCACCGAAATAAAGGACTTTATATAAATAAACATTTATATGCTTAGGTTTAAATTTCCTTTACAAATTGACTCACCGAGTACAATTTTACGTTTCGTCTCGTTCTCTTAGAATTTATCCTATATTTCACGAAAGCAATACTCCTTAAATCACCTGTTTCATAATGACGTAGTCAGTAGACTAAGAACAGATTGAATCAATAGATTTCAAATTTATGAACGACAATTTCAAAAACAACCCTACATTTTAAATCATGATTTAAAATAAGGTTTTAAGTAAAGTTAATCTATTGAAATTTTAAATTTATTAATTTTTTAGCTGTGTTTGTTGCTATTTTGTATGTGTAAATTATTATACTTATTATTTGATTTGATTTATGGCACTTCTTAGTTCAAAGTTCTGTATTCATTAGCTGTTGATAAATAAAAGAATAATTTATTAAAAAGTTGAGCCTCACAATTATAGCTAGACGTAGATGTTGTATAAAACTAATAATTTAAAACTTTCACTTGGGATGCAATCTTGAAGTACTATATTGTATTTTATTACAGTAATTACATAAGCACTTTCTTATTTTAAATAAAAATTTGAAAAATATTCTCAAAATCAATTTACTTAATTCTTTACTCCGCATAAAATAACAGAAATGATCTCGACATTTAGGCCTACTCACTCCTTGTTTATTTTAAGACGCCTCCTTACTTCCACTCCTAAATGACCTTCAACAATTAGTTACGGTCAAAGATACTATTGACAATAGATTGACAGCAATTGAGCAACATTTCAAGACGCAAATATGTGTGTAATTAGTCTGTGTCTTGACCTGAGATCGGTAATTGTTACTGAAATGTCACAGTTAACAGTAGATCATTTAATTCGCATATATGCCTGCATTCGTTAATTTAATTAGATTTTGGGGTTCTTAATAGTTTGCCATGTTATTAAACCATTATATATTTACGTTTGTATTTCCGTTGGTTCAAATCAGTTCGTCGTTTTAGAAAAATAAATTTTAGAAACAATTACAAACAATATACTATACATATCGGTAAATTTTCAGGATAACGTGACCATATAAAGTGAGATATTCTGAAAGTACACATTAAACCGAGTTTAAATATACAAATAATTTTCATGGCAGACAAATATTGTAGAAAATTATGAGAGAGAGAAAATGTAAGATGTAGGTTAGGCTCAGTCATTTTAGCTATGTTGGCACTAAATGAACGAAACTAAACACTTCACTGACAATAAAAAGGAAAATATACTTATCGTAAACGAAATAGTATATAAGGCATAAGATGTTAGACAATTTACGTGAAAAATGTTCATTCGTCTTAATTGTCGTGGAATAATAACAATTCAGTCCTGAAACCATTTAGCAAAATTTGATTTAATCTAACAAAAGAAGGAACACGAATATTGACAATGTTGCCACATTGAAGAGAATTGCAACTCCAAAAAAAAATTAAACAAGCTTACCTCTCCAATTTCAGTGTCACAAGTTAAAAATTGATAATAATTGAAAACCTAACCTGTAAACTTTATAACTTATTTAATTTTTAAAGGTGAACCACCTTAGCAACCTTGTAACATCAAAGAGCAGACAGTTTTAATGATTTAAACTTGTAACTACTGTTTACTCAACATCAGCCATTTGTCATATATTGAAAACATAAACTTTATTGTTTAGCGCTCATACAGCAAAACAAGGTGCAAAGAACAGTATCATTAATACATGTTTAATTTCAACAGTTAAAGCTGGTCGCAGAGTTGTGTAAGGACTAGTTAATACTTCCAAATGTACTACTGACATCTTACAAGTAACCATCATCATGTTTTCAAATAAACAGTGAAACTTTGAAAGGTTAACAATCTCTGCAGATCGGCTTAACATTGCCATGTGTTAGAATTACTCTCTCTTTCTGTTTAATTAAATCTTTAGGATGGGATATGCATGCAACACTTTCTACTCTACCTTTGAAATTTTATTATTTGTTATTTAAACCCATGTGGTTATAAATATTTTTTCTGTTGGCCAACAAATCATATAAGTTTATTCATAAAATTATTCATAGGCCTATAAGATAATTAATGAAAATTATTTACAAAAGGTTATTCATAAATGTTTATTCATAAAAATTAGATTTTTTTTATAAATCTAAAATCTTATATTATTATTACATGTTTTGCATTTTAAATGTAGCCTACTTCTGTATATTTATATATACTTTTTAGAAAAGAATAAATTATGAATTTTGAACTGTCCTAAAAGAATTTATGCATATATATATATATTATATATTTGAAATAAATCCTAATTATATACAATTTTCATGTAAGTGTCTGGTAGATTTAGTCAATAACGCATTTTCAGCATTGGTGGCATTTCTTAAATTTTTATTGAACCATGTCCTCCAAATTTTGTAACATCATCGATCGTGGCCTTTCTTCCAAATTTCTACCACTGGAGGGCTTGTGGTAACATCAGTATATTTTCAGTTTGTAAACAAAAAAGCAATGTTATATCTATCGACTCAGCAAGAAGGCTGAATGTTTGCTATGATAATTCTCATATTCAACTTTTGGTTTTTGTATAATTAATTGTTTTGTATTTGATTTGCTGCTGTAAGTAGAGAGTATAATTTCTTTATATTTAAAAGAAAAAGTGAAGTCTTGTTTCTTTCCCTTTGAATTCATTTATGGTCACGCTCATTTACACTAGTAGCACATTTTCTAATTATTTCAAACTGAAAGTACCTTCAGGCAGTTTCTTTTCTAAATAAGCGAAGACTACGACGCGCGTCAAAGTCTACGCCAATCTTTCCAAATGTTACCATCAATGTATTAATTACATCAACACTTCATATACTTAACATAACAATATATATGGCTTTAATAAATTACGTGTTGATGGTATGGATGAGTCCCAAACACACTAATGCCGTACTGAATGAAGATAAAGCATAAAATATTTTGCTTAACTTTTTCACAAAAGTTCAAAACTGGAATAGTTTTCCTGTAAATTATATAAGTATCAATCACACCACTATCTAAAAATAAGTTTACCTGCAGAATGTTCGTAAATAGAAGATACATAAGGTTTTGAGTGGAACATATTTAAAAAAAAATTTCACAAAAGTTTCGAATTGCTATAAAGTAATTAGTACTTTAAATCCAAATTAAAACATTTTCATCTGCAATTGTTTCGAAAATAAAAAGTGATTTAGTTTTGAGCAGCTTATACGGAAACATCTTGCAATCTTTACATCACAAACGTTTTAAAGATATAGTTTTGATACTATTAAATAAATCACTTAAAAATGCATAGAAAATATGTTTAGAATTTTGACAAATGAGTATGCGTTATAACTAATTTTTCAAATTTAATTGCGACACCTTTATGATTCCCGAGAAATTTAACGTTTACAGACAGACAAATAATAGATAAACATGCCAATAAATATTATGATTATATGGTAAATTGTTAATCGTTATTTGATGTTAAAATAGGTAAATGATTTCAAATTATCAAGTTAGACTTTAGTTAACCACATTAAACTTTTATCTTCCTTTTGGTAAAAATTAATACATGGACATTTTCATAGCATTAGAGCCAAATGTGGATAGTTAATTACACCATAAACATTTTGTATGTGTGCTAACAGTACAATCACTGCGCACACATTTACACATCCTTACAAACAGGAAGCGTTCGTCTGATTCCATTACAATGCACTAACTTATCTCTAACAATTTCAGGAGGTCGATGCTCTCTATAATATTTAATATTTTATAATTATTTTAAGCAATTTCAATATTAAATTCATACATTATATATTTTAAACGTAATTAAAATCACGTGATCTTCCATTCTCCAATGGCATCGCTTTGAGTTGGAGGAGAAACAATGAAATTTACAATTGATTTTTTAGGCTTAGGCTTAAAACTATTTTTTTAAAATACTATTTGTCTACTTAAAATACATAGCTCAGGTGATTGAACATATTAATTGTTCAATATAACCACCTGTACGCTAACTCCTACCAACTTCCATGAACTCTATTGTCTCACTTACATTTCCATTAAGCTAATTTCATACTTTGAAACAATTTGTACTTCTAATGTTAATGTTATGTTTTAGCTGCTTCTTTTTAAACTAAACTATTGTTACATCATAAACTTAATAATTTGACTTACACATTTAATATTAATTAACAACTTTGCTTTACGGTTATGATTAATCCTCCTACAATTATATACTTTGATTCTAAATTATGTGTGTTGTTAAGGTAGCTAATGGCGTGCGAAACTTGCAAAGGTTTGTTAAAGTATTAGGTAAGTTAACTAACAGGTACCCGGTGCTTCCTTCGCATATATGAATTAAAGAAATATCTAGTAAACAGTAAGACATCACACGCAATTCAAGAAAATGATTTCCCATATACAAGAAAACGCGTTGTGAGTTAAGTCCAAATCGATCTATTTCCAATTTATTATTACATACTTGATCAACTGTGCGTCAGTAAGCGCTAAAATCACGTTTTCCGCCAGTTTGTTACGTATGCCTTTACTGAACGAACTTGAAAAGGTTTTTAGGTGCATTTCACATCTACGAGTAGGCTACATTTTACCTAAAATATTGGTTACGAAAAATATTTTACCCCTTAGATTAAAATAATCGAAATGCAAATATTTTTTATATCATATAAGAACAATGTGTACCAAATTTTTGTTTCAGCTCTCCAGATTGTTTATAATAGGCTATAAATTGTATAGACTCAGGTTCCATTTTTCAACCTCTTGGAAGGTAGTGACCGAAATTCAATGGATTTACTTTGCCTATGTAACATGTATGAAATAAGGTCCTTATTACACTAGGCCACCAGGCGGCGCAGCCAGTGGAAATAAATTACTTGCGTGTTACTTGATAGAATCTACTTTTATCCATAAACAAATTCATTAACTTGATTTTTTTTAAATATATTCAATCAATTTATTTATAAACATAGCTGTAAGAATTAAAAATAATAAATAAACAAGTTTAGAATATATGTAAATTTATTTTTATTTTCATCAATAAATTTCTGTCGAGAAATGAATTATCTCCCCATCATTCTTTATTTATACACATCAATTACATTACTCAGTAAGTAATTAATCTTTTTATTATTATTAAGTAGAAAGAAAGCTCATTATTAGTATTAAGAACTTTTAATTATATCAAGTTCTAACTAAAACTGTGTCACTTTTTGTGAACGCTTTGCTCCACCTGACTGTATGTTTATGGCGTTCAAATAAAACAACTGTAGCTTATAGTACAGTCAAAATAGATCAATATTCACCAAATAAATGAAAAAATGAGTTCATCGATGAAATTTTGGTTACTATATGGTTTGGCCAATAGAATTCAAGATCCGATGAGTCCCTAAGTGTAGCAATGGTGGAACATGTTTTTTTTTGGGGGGGGACATAGGGGGGGGGAAGCAAAATAATCAATGCTCGATGATTTAGGTCATGTGGGGTGTCGTTTTATAGGGTTTTCTGCACGAGGACCACGTATTTAAAGAACTTTTATGTCGATAGAACTACGTATTGAGGAGATTTTTTGGTATTCATGACATAACATACAGTAATTTAACATTTCAGAAGTACTAACATTTAAGTTGTACTCTTAAACATACAAACAAGTAACATGTAAAACTAAATATTGTATTAAACGTAAGTCTAAGACAATTTATTATAATTTATTTTATTTGAATTATATTCTAGTTATTATTAAAGTATAAGTATGCGTGTATGTTGCCTCTGAACAGCATGTAGATGCTCGTGAAAGTAGAATAATAACAGATGACAGAGTTGTGGAAAAACTGCAGGTAAGGTTGGAACTGAGCAATCCTTTTGTTAACACATCAAGTGATCTGGTTTCTCTAGGAACTGGCATCATCGGTAATGACATGATTAACTGCCACATGGCAAAAGAGGTTGGAGAAAGCATACTGGCTCAGTTAAATGGGAAAAAGATCATTTACATTAAAATGAAAAGAAGTAACAACGTTCGTTCCCTGGCCACAGCAGCTACTTCAGTAAAGATTAAAGAAAAAGTTGTCGCTATTGAGCCAATGGTACTTTACCAACTGCTGCTACTGGTATTAGAGGATTCTGACGACTTGTCCACCTATTTTCAGTATGAGTGGCCCCGTATCCTCTGGCTCTTTTTACAAATTTGGGAATGAGAAAAACTACAAAAGCAACATTGTATGAAAAATTCTGCCCCGCTGATGAACAAGAAATAGCAAAAACAGACTGCTTTGTCATCGATGGTGGTTATTTGTTACATGAAGTGAGGTGGAAAAAACTAGTTGTCTCACTTATCTTGATGTTTGTAACACTTATGTAAGCTATGTGCAGAATAACTTTAAAACTGAGACAATTATAGCAGTGTTTGATGAGTACGACTCAAACAGTATAAAAGAAATTGAGCACCAAAGAAGGGAAAAGCATTTCTCCCAAAGTTCCACATCACAGAAACAAGTATTGTTTCTGGAAATCAAGAAAGTTTTCTAAGCAATAGTGAAAACAAGAAACAACTGATTACGATGGTGGCTGCTAAATTACAAGAAAAAAACATTGCAGTCAAGGTGTGTGTGGGTGATGCTGACGTTGCGATTGTTCAAACAGCAGTAGAGATGTCTGAGAAGTTTCTTCCTACAGTTATACAGGATTTAGATATACTTGAGTTAATTATTGCTCATGCTCTGCCAGATAAGCCTGTACTCTTATTGAAGCCATCTATTGGTCGAGTAAGAAGGAAGGTATTCTCATCTCATACCTTGCAGCAGCAACATCTTAATATAAAATAATAGATTCTCTTGGTCCATGGATTCAGTGGATGCGATTCTACAAGTGCGATTTATGGCAAAGGGAAGAAGCAACTGTTAAAGCTAGTCGAAACCAACTCTTCTCTAATGGAATGTGTCAAACCTTTCTACTCTAGTGGTGAAATTGCAGATGATATTACGAAGGCAGGTGAACTACTTTTTCCTTCCCTGTATGGAGCAACCAATGACAAACGAACACTAGATGATCTGCGCTACCACTTGTTCAAGAAATCACTAAAAAAGGTTGCACCCAAACTGGAGTCCCTGCCTCCAACATCTGCTAGTGCAGCTCAACATTCATTCAGAACATATTACCAAGTGCAAGTACGGCTGGGCAACCACGGTCTTTTTCCTGAAGAATGGGGATGGATGCGTCGAGAAGGTATTCTACTCCCAGTGAAAACTACCCTAGAACCTTTACCTGAGGCTGTTTTAAATCTTGTTTCATGCTCTTGTAAGGGGAACTGTTCCTCACAACAGAGCACGAGTATGAAAAGTGGGGTAAAATGTTCTGCTATTTGCAAATTATGTGAGGGAGATACGTGTATTAACATCAACAGAGAATTGGAAGTTTCTGCTCATGGTGAAAACACTAAAACGCTCCATTTTGATGATGTTGACAGCTGCTCAGAAAGAGAGAGTAACAACGAAGACACTGACATCTAAAAGTAAATTTGTTTTGATGACTTGAATTTTTAAAAACAATATTAAAATGTTTGTGCTTATCTAATATAAAATAAATGTTTTTCATGTAATACAAATTATTAAACTTTCTTCACAACGTGTTTCTATTGTCATATAAACTCTTCCAATCATTTTCTCGTGCAGAAAAACTTATAAAACGAAACCCCACATGACCTAAATCATCGAACATTGATTATTTTGCTCCCCCCCTATGCCCCCCCCAAAACCATGTTCCACCATTGCTATACTTAGGGACTCATTGGATTTTGATTTCTACTGGTCGAACGATACTATAGCCAAAATTTTATCGATGAACTAATTTTTTCATTTATTTTACTTATTTTTCCTGTACTATTAATTATTATGTCAACTACAGAAATAAAATATGTTATACACAGAGTGTCCCTGAACTCTTTGGTTCCCTTTTGTGGATTTGTTCCTGGGATCGAGACAAACAAATTTCACAATATAAACATGGGTGCTTTTACTGTCTGTCTGTTTTTTTTTTTTTTTTTTTTTTTTTTAAATCAAGAGAACGGTTTGACCGATTGACTTCAAACTTGACATGACGTTATAC
>JAGFPH010000300.1:233752-258002 GCA_018207615.1 Philaenus spumarius | reverse complement strand
GTTTGTTAAAGTATTAGGTAAGTTAACTAACAGGTACCCGGTGCTTCGTTCGCATATATGAATTAAAGAAATATCTAGTAAACAGTAAGACATCACACGCAATTCAAGAAAATGATTTCCCATATACAAGAAAACGCGTTGTGAGTTAAGTCCAAATCGATCTATTTCCAATTTATTATTACATACTTGATCAACTGTGCGTCAGTAAGCGCTAAAATCACGTTTACCGCCAGTTTGTTACGTATGCCTTTACTGAACGAACTTGAAAAGGTTTTTAGGTGCATTTCACATCTACGAGTAGGCTACATTTTACCTAAAATATTGGTTACGAAAAATATTTTACCCCTTAGATTAAAATAATCGAAATGCAAATATTTTTTATATCATATAAGAACAATGTGTACCAAATTTTTGTTTCAGCTCTCCAGATTGTTTTTAATAGGCTATAAATTGTATAGACTCAGGTTCCATTTTTCAACCTCTTGGAAGGTAGTGACCGAAATTCAATGGATTTACTTTGCCTATGTAACATGTATGAAATAAGGTCCTTATTACACTAGGCCACCAGGTGGCGCCACCAGCCAAGACGCCGGTGGCTCTGTTGGCGACGCGTTCTTATTACACTAGGCCACCAGGCGGCGCAGCCAGTGGAAATAAATTACTTGCGTGTTACTTGATAGAATCTACTTTTATCCATAAACAAATTCATTAACTTGATTTTTTTTAAATATATTCAATCAATTTATTTATAAACATAGCTGTAAGAATTAAAAATAATAAATAAACAAGTTTAGAATATATGTAAATTTATTTTTATTTTCATCAATAAATTTCTGTCGAGAAATGAATTATCTCCCCATCATTCTTTATTTATACACATCAATTACATTACCCAGTAAGAAATTAATCTTTTTATTATTATTAAGTAGAAAGAAAGCTCATTATTAGTATTAAGAAGTTTTAACTATATCAAGTTCTAACTAAAACTGTGTCACTTTTTGTGAACGCTTTGCTCCACCTGACTGTATGTTTATGGCGTTCAAATAAAACAACTGTAGCTTATAGTACAGTCAAAATAGATCAATATTCACCAAATAAATGAAAAAATGAGTTCATCGATGAAATTTTGGTTACTATATGGTTTGGCCAATAGAATTCAAGATCCGATGAGTCCCTAAGTGTAGCAATGGTGGAACATGTTTTTTTTTGGGGGGGGACATAGGGGGGGGGAAGCAAAATAATCAATGCTCGATGATTTAGGTCATGTGGGGTGTCGTTTTATAGGTTTTTCTGCACGAGGACCACGTATTTAAAGAACTTGTATGTCGATAGAACCACGTATTGAGGAGATTTTTTGGTATTCATGACATAACAAATATAGTAATTTAACATTTCAGAAGTACTAACATTTAAGTTGTACTCTTAAACATACAAACAAGTAACATGTAAAACTAAATATTGTATTAAACGTAAGTCTAAGACAATTTATTATAATTTATTTTATTTGAATTATATTCTAGTTATTATTAAAGTATAAGTATGCGTGTATGTTGCCTCTGAACAGCATGTAGATGCTCGTGAAAATAGAATAATAACAGATGACAGAGTTGTGGAAAAACTGCAGGTAAGGTTGGAACTGAGCAATCCTTTTGTTAACACATCAAGTGATCTGGTTTCTCTAGGAACTGGCATCATCGGTAATGACATGATTAACTGCCACATGGCAAAAGAGGCCAACCAAAAGAAAGCCAAAAGAAAGCATACTGGCTCAGTTAAATGGGAAAAAGATCATTTACATTAAAATGAAAAGAAGTAACAACGTTCGTTCCCTGGCCACAGCAGCTACTTCAGTAAAGATTAAAGAAAAAGTTGTCGCTATTGAGCCAATGGTACTTTACCAACTGCTGCTACTGGTATTAGAGGATTCTGACGACTTGTCCACCTATTTTCAGTATGAGTTGGCCCCGTATCCTCTGGCTCTTTTTACAAATTTGGGAATGAGAAAAACTACAAAAGCAACATTGTATGAAAAATTCTGCCCCGCTGATAAACAAGAAATAGCAAAAACAGACTGCTTTGTCATCGATGGTGATTATTTGTTACATGAAGTGAGGTGGAAAAAACTAGATGTCTCACTTATCTTGATGTTTGTAACACTTATGTAAGCTATGTGCAGAATAACTTTAAAGCTGAGACAATTATAGCAGTGTTTGATGAGTACAACGACTCAAACAGTATAAAAGAAATTGAGCACCAAAGAAGGGAAAAGCATTTCTCCCAAAGTTCCACATCACAGAAGCAAGTATTGTTTGTGGAAATCAAGAAAGTTTTCTAAGCAATAGCGAAAACAAGAAACAACTGATTACGATGGTGGCTGCTAAATTACAAGAAAAAAACATTGCAGTCAAGGTGTGTGTGGGTGATGCTGACGTTGCGATTGTTCAAACAGCAGTAGAGATGTCTGAGAAGTTTCTTCCTACCATCGTTACACATGATTTAGATATACTTGTGTTAATTATTGCTCATGCTCTGCCAGATAAGCCTGTACTCTTATTGAAGCCATCTATTGGTCGAGTAAGAAGGAAGGTATTCTCATCTCATACCTTGCAGCAGCAACAACTTAATATAAAATAATAGATTCTCTTGGTCCATGGATTCAGTGGATGCGATTCTACAAGTGCGATTTATGGCAAAGGGAAGAAGCAACTGTTGAAGCTAGTCGAAACCAACTCTTCTCTAATGGAATGTGTCAAACCTTTCTACTCTAGTGGTGAAATTGCAGATGATATTACAAAGGCAGGTGAACTACTTTTTCCTTCCCTGTATGGAGCAACCAATGACAAACGAACACTAGATGATCTGCGCTACCACTTGTTCAAGAAATCACTAAAAAAGGTTGCACCCAAACTGGAGTCCCTGCCTCCAACATCTGCTAGTGCAGCTCAACATTCATTCAGAACATATTACCAAGTGCAAGTACGGCTGGGCAACCACGGTCTTTTTCCTGAAGAATGGGGATGGATGCGTCGAGAAGGTATTCTACTCCCAGTGAAAACTACCCTAGAACCTTTACCTGAGGCTGTTCTTTATCTTGTTTCATGCTCTTGTAAGGGGAACTGTTCCTCACAACAGTGCACGAGTATGAAAAGTGGGGTAAAATGTTCTGCTATTTGCAAATTATGTGAGGGAGATACGTGTATGAACATCAACAGAGAATTGGAAGTTTCTGCTCATGGTGAAAACACTAAAACGCTCCATTTTGATGATGTTGACAGCTGCTCAGAAAGAGAGAGTAACAACGAAGACACTGACATCTAAAAGTAAATTTGTTTTGATGACTTGAATTTTTAAAAACAATATTAAAATGTTTGTGCTTATCTAATATAAAATAAATGTTTTTCATGTAATACAAATTATTAAACTTTCTTCACAACGTGTTTCTATTGTCATATAAACTCTTCCAATCATTTTCTCGTGCAGAAAAACTTATAAAACGAAACCCCACATGACCTAAATCATCGAACATTGATTATTTTGCTCCCCCCCTATGCCCCCCCCAAAACCATGTTCCACCATTGCTATACTTAGGGACTCATTGGATTTTGATTTCTACTGGTCGAACGATACTATAGCCAAAATTTTATCGATGAACTAATTTTTTCATTTATTTTACTTATTTTTCCTGTACTATTAATTATTATGTCAACTACAGAAATGAAATATGTTATACACAGAGTGTCCCTGAACTCTTTGGTTCCCTTTTGTGGATTTGTTCCTGGGATCGAGACAAACAAATTTCACAATATAAACATGGGTGCTTTTACTGTCTGTCTGTTTTTTTTTTTTTACCAAATAATTGATATCTAGAGAACGGTTTGACCGATTGACTTCAAACTTGACATGACGTTATACCTAACAATGGTCTATTTTAATTAAAATGAGCTATTATTACCAATTATGCGTTTAAAAAAGGCGACTATTTGAAAATTTCAAACCGTAATTACACTAAAACTGTACATTTTAACAAACATTGTCAGGACACCTTTTTGTAGCACTTTTAATTCCCTATCGGATGTTATAACTATAAAAACAATCGGATGAAGGATAATAGTTAAGTTAAAGATAATAACAGCACACGTAGGCCTACATACAATATTATTAGTGGCGGTCGGACTGGTTGCGCCGCCAGGCGGCTTAGTGTAATGAGCTTGGTAAGATACAATGCCCCGCTACGACTCTCGCCAACCAGTGGTTGCCGGCTTGATCGTGGGACATTGCAACTAGTTAGCAGCCAAAATCTGGTGGCGCCACCTGGCGGCCTAGTGTAATAGGGGGCTTAGAGCTGACTTCCGGTACATTAACACGCAACACGCAAGTAATTTTATTCCACTGGCTGCGCCGCCTGGTGGACTAGTGTAATAAGAACGCGTCGCCAACAGAGTCACCGGTGTCTTGGCTGGTGGCGCCACCTGGTGGCCTAGTGTAACAAGGGCCTAACGCTTCAAGAAAGTAAAGTAATGAATATTTTAAGCGATATAATAATGAACGGCTTAACCGATTGAAAAACTGCGTTCATTAGTTTGACGGGTTTTTACATCCATATCAACAAAGTGCAGGCAATATGTTTGCATTAAGTCGGACGCTGTTTTACTGTCACTCTATGTACGAGAGTTTTGACGCTACAGTATACCTTTTGATAGAAAACTAAACAAGTTATACACAAATTTACTGTTTTACAAAAAAATACTGTATTTAGAATATAAAAAAAATAAATATGTTTAATGGCACCCATTTTGAAATGTATTGGATGAAGCCGGCTGTTATAATGAAAAAAAACAAACATAATATTTAGTACAATCTACGAAATTTTATTGAGTTTTGCCGATCATGGTTTCGCCAGTGACGGCATTGATAAGGCAGACTAAGGAAAATAAAGAAAACAGAAATATAAATATTATAACAGAAAACAGTTACTACACTGTAAACCAGACTTTTACTAAAAGGACAAATTTAAAGAAAACGTTCTAAAATTTGCAAGGATAAAATAGATAACATGCAAAAAGTGGTGTTTATAAAATGACATGTATTATTTGTATTGCAGGTTGTGTAGGCCAAACAGGCCGAAGTTTTAAATCTAGGTTAAGTGAACACAAAGCGGTTGATGATTGGGTCATAATGGGTCTAGTTTTTCCAATCATTTAAAAATCCATTTAGCGTCAGATTTTACAATAATGTTAATTTTAAGATTCTACATGTCAGTGAAAAAGTAGGAAATAAAATTAGTCAGAAATGTTAGAGATAAAGAGATTATTTTGTAAAGACTCTATCTTTGTACTTTTATTGATCAGAATTTATGCCAAACGCACCGCTGCTGAAACTATTGTATGACCATAGGTCTCCAGCTCCCTTCCCATTTACTTTCCAAGTGTTTGCTGTAATATTTATATGTCTGTTTTCTATATTTTCCTTAGTCTGTGTTGCGAAACCATGGTCGTAAGACTCAATTAAATTTTATTCGATCTTTATATAAAATACTGTGTGTTTGTTTTTTCATTAAAATGGAGTTCTACCAAGTACCTTCGGTCAATACTGTAAATCTAATAAAAGAAGCTTCGACCGACTAGGTTTTGAAGTAGTTATGGGGGGGGGGGGGGTGTTAAGATTGAAATCAATCTGTTAAAACTTTCTATGGATAAAAAGTATTATGTAAAGAAATGGATTACAGTGTAAACGTTAGTCATATTACCCAGTCTGCAAATAAAATAATTAATTCAATGTTTAAGCTTAGTTGAACTTAAAAGACGAAAGTTGAATTTTAATGTTACAATAACAACTTTCTATTGCCTTTCGATGATAACTTTGTACAGTTACAAGTAATTGTCTAATCTAATTATACAACAGGTGTCTGTAGATCTCCTGGGATCCATCCAAAGGTTCGCTTAATTCGATAAACTGACCAAAGCTGTAAAGGGGGACTCTTTATTTTGTATTTACACATCCTTAGTGGATTATTACTTTCTCACTATACTATAGTATAGAGAAAGTATAGTGATCGCAAAAAAATCGATGATGAGATTTTTGTGGAAATATCCGTTTTGGGACCCCTTGAGTCCAAAAAAGTGGTTTTTACAAAATGTCTGTCTGTATGTATGTCTGTATGTATACAAAGCTAGAGAGAAAACTATTCAATCGATTTCAACCAAATTTGCACGGAAATGTCAAGTAGGCCTGTATAGATGCACGAAAAAGGGTTTTGAAAACTTTTGAAAAACAACCCCCTTTTTGGCCAAAAAACCTCCAAAAAATCAGTTATTATTTTTTTATAAAAAAACGGCTCTAAAGATTTTGATAAAATTTGGCTTATTTGTAGCCATTAATGTGCAGTACCATATGCAAAAAACCGAATCTTTCTAAAAATTTTCGATTGGCTGATAATAATAATAATAATAATAATTGATTTTTGGGGGTTTTTTGGCGAAATGGCGAAAACTATTTGATTGATTTGAAACAAATTTGCACCAGACATGTCAAGTAGGCCTATATAGATGCACGAAAAACGGTTTTGAAAAATTTTGAAAAACAATCCCCTTTTTTGCATAAAACCCCAAAAATCTGTTATTATTTTTTTAATAAAAAAACCGTTCAAACGATTTTGATAAAATTTGGCATATTTGTAGCCTTTTAATGATCCCTACCATATGCAAAAAACCGCATCTTTCTATAAATTCTCGTTTAGCTAATAATAATAATAATAACAGATTTTTGGGAGTTTTTTGGCGAAATGGCGAAAACTATTCGATAAATTTCAAACAAATTTGCACCAGACATTTCAAGTAGGCCTGTATAGATGCACGAAAAAGGGTTTTGAAAACTTTTGAATAAACAACCACCTTTTTGGCCGAAAAACCTTAAAAAAATCAGTTATAATTTTTTTATAAAGAAACGATTTTGATAAAATGTGGCTTATTTGTAGCCCTTAATGGTCCTACCATATGCAAAAAACCAAATCTTTCTAAAAATTCTCGTTTAGCTAATCATAATAACTGATTTTTCGGGGTTTTTTGGCCATAAAGGATGTTGTTTTTCAAAATTTTTCAAAACATTTTTTCGTGCATCTATAAAAACCTAATTGACGTATTTGGTGCAAATTTGTTCGAAATCGATCGAATAGTTTTCTCTCTAGATAATAATAATAATATTTATTAGTTAATCTCCAACTTAAATACAAAAAATCACCTCTCCTACCCCACCCTACAAGTCACAGTGAATCTGTTTAATAATTTAAATATGTTTGTGAGAAAGTATGTGCCAGTTCCTGGTACCGTTTATTATTATTGTAAAGTTATTATTATGATAAATAACAATTAGCTTGACTTGTGAGAAAGTAACTAGATAAAATAAACCTGAACACAAAATCTCACAAAAAATACGTTCACTAACCTCAAACGCGTTTCAACGACAATGTCGTCATACTCCGCGATGCACGGGCTACAGTAATCAAACTATAACACTACGAACAGTAGATTACACAGTTATAGTTTGGTTACTGTAGCCCGTGCATCACTGAGGATGGTGACATTGTCGTTGAAACGCGTTTGAGGTTAGTAAACGTATTTGTTGTGAAATTTTGTGTCCAGGTTTATTTTATCTTAATATTATAAAATATGCGTTTTAAGTAAAGCAAAATAAAATATTGTAAATGAATTAGTTGGATACTTTAAATGCTTTGCTCTTCTCTAATTGGTTATTGTTAAACTTATTTTTTTTTTAATATTTTCAAAATAACGAAACTGTAACAGATATTATACAATGTATTTAAATAACTGTGTATGGCATTTCTCTACAGCATATACACTGTCTTATTTTAAGGCCTGTTTCTTAAAATAACTCTTTATATCTAAAATTTAGCTTTTTTTACTGAAGCACGATTTGTGACAACTTAAATAATACATTGAACAAAATTGTATAAGGTATTTCTGACATACATTTCATACTTTATTTTTACTAATACAGGAAGAGTGTAAACACGTGCAACTCAGAGAAAATATACACAAGAAGTTGAAACAAAGAATTTTGACTTGCGTTTTTAATGAAGACAGTACAACATGTAATCAAATGAAGGGAAGTAATAAAATACATATAATAGTTTGTTCCTTAGTTGGCAATAATCCATTTTCCGTTTGAAGTTATGTTGTTTCAGGTCTAATTTTGTTTACAACCTTTCCTGTTGATCTTATATACATATTTATAAATAGATAGATTATTTATAGTAGATTATTAGCTTCACACGTTACTCGATCCGGAGCTTAATAATTTAACGTATCCCATATTTTTAAAAGGATCGATTACTACACCATATAAATAATATTTTTATCAATATTAAGTTAACATTTATTTTCATGGTATTTAAAAATGTTTCATTGTTGTACCCTCTAAATTTATTATCATCTTTTTTTTAAAATTCTGAACACCAAAAAATATTTATTTTGTACTAGCAGGTACCCGTGGTTCGCACACGGTCCAAAGATCCGCCGCATAGTGAGTTATAGTCCAAATCTATCATTGTTTCATGTTGAAAACATTTCCAGCTCTCTCTCTTTAATATGAGATTACATGTATAGTAATAAATGTTGATTGTTTTAGGGGTTGTTATTACATTTTCATCACTTTGCAGCACGCTATAAAATGCAAATATGATTAACAAAGTATATATGTATTGTAAGAAATAAATGTACCAATTTCCAGCTCTCTAGCTTAATGTGAAGTATAATAATTAGGTAGTTATGAATCCAAGTTTTTGTCATCCTAGCAACATGGAAACTTTTTTTATACGCCAAAAACTGTGAAATGTTCGCACTTTTTTCAGTTTTTGGCATATAAAATTTTCGCATATACCATTATAACTGCCGAATTGTAGAAGACACAATTTCCAACAAATTGCTTCTCTATGTTTTTTTTTGTAGGCTACGACCAACGGTTACCGAGATATGGGGCAGCAAAAAAAGGGTAAAATCTCAAGCTTTGCAACATTTTAACTTTCTTGCAAATATGACTCACGAAAATTCCATGAAGGCTTCATTTTAGAGAAATGTTGCTTGTATAAATGTTGTAGAGCATTTAATTATTTACAAAATCCAAGCCTCAAACATTTTTTAACGTAAAATTCTGAAGATTGGGGGTGAATTTAAAGAAAAATGGAAAAAGACATTTTTGTCATCTTGGCCCAAGATTGTTATAGGGTTCATTCCTCTGATGTTCATTAAACTCCGGTAATTTGGTAGTTTTAATGATATACATATTGTACATAATATTTTATGTATGATGTATGTACAGCATGTGTATTATACACATATTTTTTTGCATCATTTAGTTATGATTATCCTACTTAGACATTTTGCTAGGGAGTGACATATTGTCCACATATATTATCACAGTTTTTATTGCTTACCATCTCTATTACACCAAAATAATTACAATATTCAAGTCGATAGTAAAAATGAAATTAATAAGAAATATTACCTTAAAAACAATCTGTAGGTGAAGGAAGGGGGATTTTTTCGGGGCATTCTGTTCCAGTGAAAAAGGAGGCCGTTGTCTTCATCATCATACTCGAGCGAAATAACAGGCCTGTTGTCACAGGACTGTCTGGAGGAATTTTTTGAAAAGGTGGAACAGTTGAGGACCGATTTGCTACACCCACAAGCCGAGGAACACCCTGTTAGGCACTTGCATGACACGGTTTTCATCAAAGAGAGAGGAGCAGCATCCCTGGTTGTCATTATAGATTGTATTCCTCTCTTCCCCTTGCCCAGCCCCACTTGTAATTAATTTTTGTATGCCCATCTACGTCATTATTTGATGGTAATGCTTTAATGAGTGGTTGTGGCCACCGTCAGAGGTTGGAGGCAGCTTTGTAAGATTGATTTTGGCAATTGTTGTGCTGAAGTTTGCCAAAGACTTTCCATAAATAGCTCAGTCCACCCACCGTAGAGAGCAACCATAATTTTCTTCCCTGCCTCTGAAATGTCAGCCACTGAGGCACCAGGAGAAGTGAACTATGCCTCTACCCCTACGAACAGCGGATTCTTTTTGAATGAAGAACAAAATTAGTTTTTTTAGATGTTGTATCACATCCACTTATGACATGGAGGAGGAGGTTTTCTGTGAAGTAGAATTTGAAGGACGAGGATGAATAAGTGACATCTGGGGCGTTGCCTCTCCCTGCTGCGTCTAATGGAGTCACACAGAATTCCACCCTTGGCATTAAATGTTCCCTTCCCGTCGATCGTATTGACGTTAAAATCGGCATTGTCAAACACTAGCTGACAGACAGCATCAGTGTTGGGCGTTGTCAGTGGTGGTTATGGCCGAGTAATAGACGCTGCCTTCAATAGATGTGCCTTATGATGACTCTAATCAAATTCAAGAGCGGACAAAATATCAGTAAGAAATTTTGAACCAAACTTCCAATACATAAAAACGCTCAAGCCAGTTAATGGAAGGACTTTACGGCATGGAGACCGAGCAACTTCTGGAAAGTCTCTGTTTGTGTAACTTCAGTACGACAATAATTACTGCTAAAGTCAACCTTGCAAAGCTGCCTCCAACCTCTGATGCTGCCCACTACCACTCATTAAGGTGTTACCATAGAATACTGGCTTGGAAGGGTATACAAAAATCCATTAGTGTGGGGCTGGGCAAGGGGGAGGAGAGGGTTACAACCTATAATGACAACCAGGGATGCTGCTCCTCTCTCCTTGCTGAAAAAAAATGCCTTGCTCCGTGCAAGTGCCTAACAGGGTGCCACTCGGTTTGTGGAGCCTCAACTGTTCCACCTTTTTTTAAATATTGCAGTCCTGTGACAACAGACCTGTTATTTCGCTCGAGGATGTAGATGAAGACGACGCATTCCTTTCACTGGAACAGGATGCCAAGAAGAATCCCCCTTCCTTCACCTCCAGTAGCTGCCAAACGCCGCCGCCTAAAAATAGTGTACAGATTTATTTAAGGTAATATTTCTTATTATTTGTTTCTATTAGCGACTTACTTTTTGTAATTGTTTTGGTGTAATAGATATAATAAGCTATAAAAACTGTGAAATATATGTTGATAATTTTTCACTCCATACTAGAATTTGTTAGTAGGATAATCATAACTAGATTATACAAAAAAATATATGTATAATAATACACATTATGTATAATAATACACATTATGTATAATAATACACATTATGTTTAAAATGTATATAATTAACACTACCTTTACCGGAGATCGATGAAAATCAGTGGAATGAGCCCTATAACAATCTTGGGTCGAAAAGAAAAAAAATTTAATTTTCCATTTTTCTTTAAATCTTCCGAATTCAACTTTAACAAATGTTTGAGGCATAGATTTTGTAGATAATTAAATGTTATACAACTTTTACGCAAGCAAGATTTCTCTAAAATGAAGTCTTCATGGAGTTTTCGTGAGTCAAAGTGGCAGGAAAATTACAATTTTGCAAAATTTGAGATTTTACCCCTTTTTTCTGCCCCAAATCTCGGTAAACGTTGGTCGTACAAAAAACTTAGAGAAGCATATCTGTTGGAAATTTTGTCCTCTACAATTCGACAGTTATAATAATATTTACTAAAATGCACAAGAAAGACATTATAGGCCAAAAAACTGAAAAAACTGCCAACATTTCACAGTTTTTGGCGTATAAAAAAAATTTCCATGGGGCTAGGACGAAAACTAGGATATATAACTACCCAATGGTTCCAAACAACATATAACAAATTCAGAACTACCGGTTCTTTTGTATGGTTGACCCCCTTTTTGAGTCTCTATTTATTTTACTATTATTGTATATTTTATGATTTATTGTTATTATAGTTGAAGTTAAATTATTGTTTCATTTTGTAGATTTTACGTTTTTATTTTTTTTATCAAAAGATTTTGTGTTGTAACGCCTACTTCTACTTCATATTTTCAAAGGGTCAAACAACCAACTTAAAAAAACAACAACTGGAATCTCGGATAATAGTAAAGAAATGCAATGAGAAAATGCTTTAAGTTTGACATAGTAATAATTATTTTGGAATACACTCAAGAAGCCCTTTCCAACGACTCCAACATTATTAAAATCAGTTAAGAAGAATTCGAGAATACAACATAATTCTCTTATACTTCTTAATATATGTATAATACAAAAAATAATATTTGTATATTATGAAAATATAATAACTTAACCTATATGGAAAAAACTTATACAGTACTACATACAAAAAATGCAGATTAGAAAAACATTTATACCGAGTCGATCAGCACAAAGAAATAGAATGAAATTCAATCGGCAATTAGTTATTCATACTTTTAATTTTCACAAATTTCTTAGAAAAGTTAAAAAAGACTTGCTTGTTTCAAACTCTGGCTAAGTAGTACGACTGCTAGTAATTTACAAACAAATTTACAACTGTAATTAAAGGTATGATACGAAGGCCGATGTAACGTTTACAAATTACATCATGCCTAGAGAGTCCGAGTGAATTATTCAGCTTGGCTATTATAGCTACATGCAGAACTATTGACTTGGAAGATTCCGCATCACTGAGCATAACATCCATGCATGAATTAAACCATTCAACGAGCCGTCGTTACATTCTTCCTCAAACAGTGCTATTTAAGCCTGGATAGAATTCATATTTTAAGAAAGTTCCACGCATGCTCTGCACTTTAAAGTTCAATACACAAACGTAATTAACAATTAGCGCTGTTATTATTTTTTGAACCTTTCATTTACAGCTGATATCTTAGTCTACTTTTTAATTCTTAAATCGCCAGAGGTAACAGAACTCTTAGTTTCGCCTTGGCTGTCCGTCCTGGTGTTACAGCAACAAAGCTTCTTTATTGTACACCTTGTGTGACAAAGTTTTACAGAAAAACTAGTTTAGTACTCCCAAATGGAGATCTGAATTGAAATTGATTTAATTTGGACAATGTGAACTTTCATAGTTGTTCGTGCTCATCAACGTTTATTATAGTTGAGTAGGTTTTTATATGATTTAATTAAACATCCAATATAGTCAGTCTCTTCTTCAGTTTTCCTAATGATGCACTTTAAATCCTGAAGCTTCCACTTTGAATGATCACGTTCAAACTACATATATACATTGGGTTTGGGTGTAATCAACCACCGTCTTGACGGGTATAAAGAGCAAACCCCCACTATTTGCACCTGAAGTATATACGAAAGTTTTGTCTTTCGAAATCTGCTCCAAGTGTCAAATTTTGGGAGAAGAGTGTGCTTTTTTTGGTAAAATTTCTCAAAGGAAGTCCCAAGATCTCTGTGGATATCAGCATTACTCACGCACCTTGGTACATTTCAAAATGGCTGCCAAAAAACGGATTTGTAAGTTTATGACCTTTTCAATTAAAACACAAAATCGAATGAGAAAATAGAGCAATTTTTATTATTTATTATATTTTTTTGAAAAATATCAACCCAGTGGATAGTAAATAATATTTGTTACGAAGGTTAAAAACAAAGAATAAAAGAAGGTAAAACCATTCCTTGTTAGTAGATGTACGTTTTGTATATTTGGGGTCCTATATTAAACAAAACCAAGAAAGACAAAACTATTTTAAAATGTTTCTATTAAAAATCTTTCAACATGATTTAAACACTGTCCGATGATTAAATTTAAAAAATTTCAAAATATCCCTTCCGCCAGTAACTTTGGAAAAAAAATTACTTATGTTATTTGCGTGCGAAATTTTAATTAATAATAATCAATTGAAACAAATTGTCCAAACTAATACATTTGCTTACTTTTCGTACAACGCGGGTACTTTGTATTATTTCATAAAATTGAAAATAGCTACTAAACTCTGTTTTGACTCAGGTTCGAAACTTACCTAACCGGTTTAAAGTGAATTTTTATTTCAGTAATTTAATATTTTAAGTAAATCAATGTCGAGGGAACAATATATTTCATTAAATATCTGCTCAATGATTTGAATTAACATTGTTTAGTTATTATTTCCCTACTTACTGTATTTAAGTTAAGTAACGTATATGATATATAATATAAAAGCAGAGACAATACGCTTGTCTTAACTCTTAATTTATGTCGCAGGTAACTTTCAACTTAAACAACAGAACTCATTGTCAACAATTGTAAGCATAACTTGTAACAGAGAATATTATTTATGTCAAGCGTTTGTGCGACTTGTCTTGTCATGAAGTTTTACTTTTATTCTTTGTTTTAAATTTATTTGTATAATAGAAATGCCGTACTATTAACAACTGAAATAATAATAGAAAGGAAAAGAGGTAAACATAAATTTTAATTATAGCGACATTAGTAAAAAATGTTCTATGCCAACTTATTTGTCTTTACAACGTGTAAACCTGAAGATGAGAAAGAAATCTCTATACATAAATATCGTAAATAAAATGAAAAAATATTTATTTTTGTTTAAAGGTTTTTTTAGTTATTAATGTTTTTAAACTTAATATTTTTATTTTTAATTAAACGTGTTTAGATTACTGAAAATGAGAAAGAAATATATATACAGTTGTTTATATATAAAGTTTATTTTGAAAGGTTGGCCCAACGCAATAGCGCGAAAAACTCCTCCTCAACAGGTATTTACTCTTAAGCATAGTGTACCCACTTCGTTTAAGTTCCATTCACCTCCAAATGTCTTCTTAATATAGCGTGAAATATATAATTCCCAAAATTCTATGAGATAATCTCTTAAACATTTTTAGAATAGTTATCGAGTCAAAATCATTAAGACTAAACACAATAAGGAAGAGGTTGATTGAGCACTTATTGTTCGAGCTACGGACAAGTGCGGTTTAAATGAGGACGAGCAGTGTGTTGGATAACACAGCCCGTGCTTCAGTCCTTGCTCGTTGCTGACAAAAAAGTGTGTCTAGAACTTATTGCTTGCTTTCTGAAAACATCGAAAACATATCACAAACTATGTTATCTATTTGAAATGACTTTTATAAGTACACTTAGGCGGCGATGACTTGTCGCCCAGATGTACACGATGAGAATACATACTTTGTTTATGGTTGTCTCTATTGACAAATTCCTCTACTAATTACCTTGACAAAATTATATGCCTGCAAAGTTGCAAAAAAAATACAAAGAATAAATTATGATTTATTTTATAATCTATCAGTTTAGGAACTGAATCCGATTAAAAATCTGCCAATTAAGTTATTGCAGGTCATTCGATTTAGAAAAAGGAATTTTGCATTTAGATATTAAAATTGGTTTTCAAATTATATACCTACTTTATTACCTGTAAAATATTTTTCGTTGCTGAATTATTTCAAAACAAACAGGTTTAGAAAATTTACAAAAATCTGGATTTCGTACTTGTTGAAAGAACAAAAACTGTTATAACTCCAAATACTGCACCAATTTCAAAAACCATTTTTAGATTTTAATAATGATTTTTTAGAAAAACATAGTTTGTCAGAAAAAAGTTTGTAACAATCTCAAAATATGTGATACTTTTAAATGTGTTAATAGCGTCAGAAAAACATTGAACGGATTTTGATCAAAGTATAAAACCTTCCTGTTTAACGTACCTACACTCTGGGAAAACGTATTAAAATCTTAAAAATGGTTCTTTAGTTATGACCGACAAATATAGACTTGAGATATATATACAGCTTTATCAATTTTTATTTGTGATCGAATCAAAAGTATAATACTAAACATTTTTCTCTTTCAGAAGTGACGTAGCAATGGGATCAGTTTGGTGCAAAGCAGATAAGACGCAACAAAGTCGTTCCTTTAGTCCGAAGATCCCTTTCAATACAGCCACGGCAACCATAACTAAATGGACTAACCAGGTTGGAGAAACCAAATTATATTTAAATATTTAGAGTTACTACGCAGTCTGTATCAACCTGTAATGTATTTAGAATTACATTTTCTTTAGATTTGAAAAATTTATGTTAAGGAAAACATAAGGTACAAATAAAAATAGTTTTAAACAATGTACATTTTTAAATACGTTTGCAATGTCAATATTAAAAAATATTAATACGGTTTTAAGGAAGCGACTTTTTTTGAAGAGTCTTGTTCTTAAAATGAATGGATAAAGGCACCGCAATGAAATTTGGAATATGTATAAAATGATGTTAACCCAGATAATTATAATTCGAAATATGTTATATTTTAAATTTTGGGGATCATAGTTTGGTATTCCAAAAAAAAAGAAAAAACATTTTTAATAATGCGCTTGAGTTGGTTATAGTTTAAAATAGCTTTACTTAAGGATATAAAAAACTATTTTCTTAAGAACTAAATGACGTGTAGTTTGTCGAAAAAAATAGAGTTACCGATACTATAACGGATAAATTAAAAACAAAAAATTATTACTCAATAGTTTAAATTGCATGATAGTACTGTAAATGAATTATGTATTGGAGGTCATCACCTCATTTTATTATTCGCAACCAACATGGCAACTTATTTCTGCCATGATGTATGAATTATTGTTAATTTATTATAAATTAAGTATTGTGTTGATGCGTTGTTATTAACATGATTTCTTCTGTAAATCTTTCGGAACAGCTGATCGTTGGAGCCCTTGACGAGCAAGTAAAACCGAATCTTATATTGTTTATTAGTAAATCAAACAAGAGGGCGCAAGTGTTCGCCCGGTCGTTAAACTTGAGCTCGTATCGAAAAGCGTCACTTTCGTCCTAGTGATGAAATATACTACTGTGTGACTTTTCATTACAATTATAACTTTTTCCCACGTAGTTTTCTCTAAAAAGTAATATAGATTTTGTATGTTAATATTGTATAATACTTTTTTTTGAATGAGAAGAGCCTATCACCCCAATCAGTAAAATGACACATCGACCTGGTGCAGGTTCAAATCCAGTTACTCTCATTGTATTTTTTGTTTTCGTAAAATATCGAACTCGGTCCTTCCAAAGAAAGGATGTTAAGAAAAGAAAATTTAAATAATAATAACACATTTGTACTTTCAGAACGTCATTAAATTCTCATAAATTATAGAAGAAAATTAGATCTAATCAGATAAAGACATAAAACAGCAAGTTTATAATTGTTTAGTGATGTAAGGTAGGTGTGATGCCTTACTACGTAGCTGCCTTTAACCTTCATGTGTCGCAACTATGAATTATTGTACACTAAAGACGTGTCTAGCAGGCTCCTTCATAGTTTCATCATCATTCATTCATATTACTTTATTTAAAGCCATGATATACATAATAAGAAAACAATTGATAGAAACTTACACTCCTACAAATGAGGTAAGCAGAAGAATCTTGTTATGTAGAATTTGAACACAAAACGTGAATTATTATTCACTAATAGTAAAACGCTGAAGTATGGTTTAATAGAAACGCAAAGCCAACAGAATAACTTGTTATCTTATCTCAAAATATGAAATAAATTTTGGTTGCCTTTTTTGTTCGTTCACAAATTCGAATACGAACAGTTAAAATTAAAAAAAAAAATTATCAGTTTTATGTTTTAAATTAATTTGATTGTCTTAGATTAATTTAAGAACCATGTTTTTTTTTTGTGAAATTCATTTTGTTAATAGTAATTTAACTCTTAAAATGGGATTTCATCAATAACCGACTGCATCCACATTTATTAAATGATTCATCTGTGTATATTATTCCTATGCAGCGGAGCGAACACATAAAACCATATTGTGGTTTTTAATTAACACATTTAAAAAAGAGAAAACAATGGATGGAATTTTTTATAGTTGTCTGATCTCCCGTAAATTCAGTGGATATCTGTGCATATTTTCAAATAATTCCTTAGCTTTCCCTAACTAAATGAATTTACCTCTAGAGTAAATTATACACAAACGGTTTTAAAATTATAGACTATAGTTATATTTTATTTCAATATTAATATTATAAGAATTTCTCGATTTGTAACTTCGATTTATAAATAAATATAGAGGTACAATGAAATGATTTAATTAATTAATGATACAAATTGAGTACATATGAGTATTATTTCGGGCTTCAACAATGTTTATAAGTATTTTGCCGGCTTGCTAACGATTATAAACCACAGTCGTTGTAACACAATTTCTTTATAAAGTCAATAGCCTACATAACAAATTAACAAAACTCTTAATTACTAACAACAATTATTTCTTTACTTAGCCTAATGAAGTGTGATTGATTAGTATGTGATGATTGAATGATGATTATAATTTTGAATTTATGCTAATACTTTCTACTTAAAATAAGACTGTCCTTTGGTCGGTTTTTTTTAGACTGAGGAAGTTAATGATGCTATTTTGTTGGTAATTTTGAAGAGGAATGAATTTTGTAATAGAAGTCTGCAGATCTGATGTGTTGTGATGACTAATTTAGTTGACTCACCCAAATGGCTTGGTGGATATTCTATTTTTATTTTTTTTAATACTGTACTTGATACTATGTCTTCTTCTTTCCCAATCTAGCAGATTTATGTTGTATGTTTTAAATTGTCTGCCATAAACTAAAAAAACTCAACTGCTCTCCAACAAAGCTAGTAACAAACTCTCTACAATTAACTACCTTTTTCTTCCTCTCTTTTGCAACTATCTTCCTCTTCTTCCTCCTCAACGTTATTATTTCTTCTTTCCTTTTATGTTTTCTTTGTCCTACACTTAAGCCTATATGGTTTTTGGTTTACATAAACATGATGAAATCTTATCACTAATGTTTTGAAATGGTATATGAATAAATAATGGGCTATGTGATTTTTTTTAATGATTATGAGTATCAGGGACTGATGACTAATGAGATGATCCCTGATATGATGTACCAACTGCTTATGAATAAATACGAATTTTTGGTATCTTTACAAGATAAAAAGATGTTTCTTGCTAATTTGACCCCCACTGCGACTTTATTATCATTCATATCTGACATAATTTTATAAACATTAAGAGGAAATATAAAAACAAAATTGTATGTTATTAAACGTATTTCTAAAGGGACGCTTTGTCAGTAAATTAATTCCAGAAACGTGTGCAGCGATAAATCTTGATAGTTTTAACTTATTTTTAACTTTGTTTTTTTAATATGTTTTAAATGTGTAACGCATGCCGCAATTAGCATTAAATTAGTCAAAGTGTTTCTTAGTTCGTAAATGGCACATGACCTCAAGATATACAAATGTATGCTTTTTCTTGTTCCACGAATGAAATGTGTCTGAACAATCTCATGATATTAACATCAACAGTTTATTGTCGTGGGCTAGAGCTTCCTCTCCTTTACAGATATGTCTTTCTTGGTGTCTATTCAAAACGTATTGATTTTAGAGGAAAAACATTTCATAAAGGAAAGGTAAGTGCAACATAAGCTCGTGGAATAAGCTTTGTACTTCCATTCTGTTTTATGATAAAGACTTTTCCTTCTTGTTTGGTTTCTTAAAAGTGTTTCAACTATGTTTCTAGTTTTCCGCTATTTAAAATAACTACAAAATAACGTTTAATTTTACACAAGCAGTAATATGGAAGGTGAACGATGTACCTGACCTCAAACTATAGGAAGTTTATGTTTGAAAGTTTTTGTACAATCTAATATCTATAAAATAATTTTTACTTCCGGTGCCACCATCAGTAAAAAAGTAAAATTTTTGCAAATTAGATGTAAAAGTAAGGTTGGCCTAGTATATTTTACATAGTTTACTCATTCTTTTCTGAACTTATATACATTTTTTGTATTTTTAAATTTATTTGTTCAATTACAAATGTGGCGTACGAAGTAGAAATAATTAAAAAGATATTAATTCCTTTGCTTTAAAATAACTGATAATAACTGTTGAAAATAATATATTGCCTACTGCAGTTTAAAATAATTGTAGTTAAAAAATCTTTTTATTAAAAAATGTACACGAATTTTAAAAGTTGTGCAGTTTTATACATTTTTTTACATTTTGTTAGTTTTTTTGAAAATCGTATGCTAAACACGTAGGAGCCCACATTTATAACATATATTAATAAAAGCTAATATTTCCTGTGGTCGAAATTCGACCAATTGTGTTTGTAAAGCAATTAAGTTCAATTTGTTTTTTCACACAGTTAATTGGAATTTATTTGTATTTAAATTCTTAACTCTTACCTTGACAAAGGAAGTGCAAAGAGGAAGCTTGATGGAATAAATGATAAACATTTAGTAAACATATGAAGTTCTTAAAATAACCAATTAAAATATTAAAAGGTAAAAAAGTTAAATGATAATTCAATTTGAAAGAAAGTTTGAAAATTAATTTGTTTGCATTTGAAAATATAAAGCCATAACCTACAAAAATACATCTTTATATTAATTGCCATAGCAACCAACTGTAAAAAATAATAAGTAAAAGAGCTGATTCGGATAACCAGCTTAGCAACACAATTTTAGGTAAGGCATATCACTATAGCACAATTCTTTTTGAATAATATAAATTTCATTCCTCTACTTTAATAATAAATACTAAAAAAAGTTACTTCAATTTTCAATGCTTGCGTAATAATATAATGATTAATAATAATTATACATTTATTTAAAAATAAAATAAAAATTAATAAACTATAAAATTATAGTTTAACATATTCACGTATATCAGAACTATTTAGATTTCAGACTACCCAGTATTTCTCTTATATCCCCCTACACAGTTCTCCAACCTTCACCATTGTAAGTAAAAGTTTTATTGTTCCTCTATATTATGTTGTCTATAAAGTATATTGTATTGCTGCGAACACTGGAAGAAGCAGGCAAACAAATTGAGATTATTTAAAAATCAAAAGTAAATATTCAAGCTTTGTTCTTATAAAATATCAAAAAACAAAAATCAAAGCAAGTAATGAATACAAAAAATAATTTTGATAAAAAACAAATAAAATACATTTACAATACAAATGCAAACTAAGACAAGGCAAGATCTTTTTATTTTTTCGTTCGCTCATTCACAAAGCCAATAAAATGTTGGAAGTGAACACTTATCTAGGCAAGAAATATTATTATCTTTGCTTTATAGCGTACTTTATGAGCGATATTACGGTTGTATGCCAAGTTGGAAACATTAAAAGTCGTCCTTTGGGGATACTAGAGTCGTAATAAAAGTGATTAACTCTCTGATATTGTAAAACAAAATGTACAAATTATAAAGGATAGAATCAGAATTGGAGTTAATAGCGATTGTATACTTAAACATATGGGTAGATAGATATATTGGAGTTAATTTAAACTTTTTCCACTTCCCTTACTTATACGCCAGTCTGCCTGGAGGGCGTTAAAACATTGTTTTTATATAGTTTATAACGTCTCTGGGGCTTATTTTGGGAGGCCATTTTTATAATGACCTTTTATATCGCTGTACTAGTAAAGAGAGCGGCGCGTTTCACTTGGAAGGTGGAAACTAGACTTTAAATGTAATAATGAATGTTGGGCAAGGAGTTATGTTATCAGTCAATAAAATGTGACATAATGTTGCTTTTTTAAGTCTCTACATAGGTAAGGGTTGTTTCATTATTAAAAGTAGCCTACATACTGAGTTAAAATAGTGGGATTTAACAACATCTTTAGTATCAAATTTGACGAAAATTATTAGTTTAGCAAACAATTTTACAAGGACAATCAAAGCCGCGCAATGATTTAAAAGCAATAATCACATGTAAACAAAAATAAAGAATTTGGTATTTATTTCATACGGATGTTTTACTTCGTGAAGGAATAATCTATTAGTTCTAATATATAAAACTTGCTTTAGTTGTTGATCTTCAAGTCTGCAATTTTGACAGAGTTCAACTCATGAAAATCCCCAGATAAATGTTTAAATATCTTATTATTGTTTACAAACATTCTGATTATTTTGACGTTTGAAGTAGTTGCTATCTTTGTCCAATTTTGAATTATTTACAACTTAATATTTTAAGAGATTTTTTAGTATGAAAAACTTACTATTTTGACATATGTTTATGTAAAAAAACTTTATTCCTATAGAATTTGTTGTATGAAAAACTTACTACTTTGACAGATTTTGAAGTTTAAAAGTTTGTAATTCTGACAAATTTTGACTTATGTAATTAGCCTACTTATTATTTTTGGTTTGTTTTAAATTTGTTTAGTCTAGTTTTTTTTTAATCAGTGTATACTATCTCATTATCTATTATATAAATGAAACTGTCTTTTTTGTACAGTTTTAACGCTTGATAATTTGATATTTTTGTTTGTAGTTAAGTTGCGCCATGTATAAAATCGTTTACTAAGTATCATATTATCCCATTCCAGAGTTTGCTGTAGATTAAGCAGTACAGTTCCTTCTGAAACAACATGAATAATAAACCTAAATATAGTAAAACTGAAGCGATTAGAACACAAGTTAAAAGGCGATTTTAGGAGCATTGACATAGAATTTAAGTCAATCTCAAAAGACTACAAAAATTACAACGACAAAACTAATACGTATACACATTCACGAGAAGTATAAATTAAAGTTTTTTTTATTAAATCTACTTGCGACGTTTTTCTAAGTAGGTTGCAGGTGAAGAAGGGATTATATAAAACTGTCCCTCAGGGACTGGGGAAAGGCACTAAATTGACCCTAAACATTATTCAGTCTACGCTGACTACTGCATTTAAACTCCAACATAGGCAAGATTGTTTACTCCAATTCTTGTGAACGAGATTCTTCTTCTAGCATCACCTGAGTCTTGATTAAAATACGTCTTCACTACAAGGGAAGAACAAAAACAGTGGAGTTGATTTAATGTAAATTAATCGCTTCAATGTGAGCTTGCAGGAGTTAAAAGATTAAACATTTTAACACACTTCGCTCGTGCATGGGTTATGGAATAGGAAAGTAAACAGTTTGCAATATAGAAGGAAACTTTAACGTCCCTCGCAGTCCACAATCAAACATATTACTGCTTAGAAAACTTAAACAAAATATATATCGTCAAGTGGGTTAACTTATAACGATTTTACCAACGCTATAATAAAAATGGAAAATCTCATTAAAACTACTTAGGAAATAAATACAAGTTCTTTATTTTGTATTTTTTGTTGCTATAATAATAATGTTTTACTAATAACGTTATTAATTTGGTGTTTTATTTCATCCCTAAAGCTGTTTGTTAGATAATTTTTAATACTTTTATTTCTTTTGTTATTATTTTTAGACGTATTCTATTAATTATATTGTTAATAATTTGTTTTAATTTTGTTTTTAGATTCTAGGCGTTTAATATTCTAGGTTTAATACAAGCTCATGATGCCTAGGTGAGGATAATCTTTAAGATTATTAGCCCTTGACTTTGTCCCAGATCTTTAAAAACCAAATTTCATCTTTCTTATTTTATTCTGTAGGACTAACACAATTTAATATATCTTCGTTAGTCAATGTTTCTTAAATAATAAATGTCTACTCATACTTGTAACATAAATGTATTAACAAGTTAGTCCTACACATTGATAAACACAACTATAAGTCAAATTTTATAAAAACCGTTGGTATTGACCACAAATAATTTACTTAATATCATAAATTGTAGCAAAGAGGTTAAAAATTATACAAATCGCAAAAAGGAATTACTTTTTAATTTACACGTGCATTTTTTTTTATGAGAATATAAAATTATTAGAAGTGATATTTACTTACTTCGATTGATTTTCAATTTGTTTTTCCCCTTAAACTATTCAAATTTTAGACATTCACTCATTATCAGGTCATATAAAACTAAAAACATTTCACGAAATACATACAAGACATAATTCAATCCACTTGGAGATCGATATAGTTCATATTCGCACCATTAATTTACGCACAATGTTTGGACATCAGGTTGGCAGGTCGTCTTTCTTCTACCGTGTTAACATATCGTGGAGATAGGTGCAATACCAGGACTAGTCCATTCAGTATTCTTCATTATAACTTATCTTTCAATGAATTTTAAAGATAATGTTTTGTAATTTGCAGGAAATTGATCAAGAACATCTAAATTATAATTCGTATGTAAATTATTAATTTGTATTAAAGACGTTTGCTTATAAACAGGACAAAACACATGATTTTCTGTAGAGTTACTAAAAGCAGTAATAAAATTGGGCGAATTTTGATACCTACTAATACATTAGAGCTTTTTGAAAATTTAATGTTGTATGCACACGGCGTAAATAAAAAATAAGACCACTTTTAGTTAAAATGTACAAAGCAATATTGTAGACTCGCCCGATAGTCTTATTACTAATGCAGTATCA